>OY776277.1:52182813-52242813 GCA_963675445.1 Linnaemya vulpina
CACTCTGTGACATGGCAATTTGTTTCATAATGCATTTTTTTTTGGTTCAAGACCAACACTCTTCAATATAATTAAATTAATTCATACAAATGAGTCAAATAATATTAAAAATAATATTTACAAAAAATAACAATAATAATAACAACAATAATAATAATAATAATAATAATAATAGTAATAATAATAATAATAATAATAATAATAATAATAATAATAATAATAATAATAATAATAATAATAATAATAATAATAATAATAATAATAGCGCAAGGCATACCTAGCGATAGGTATGACGAGTGTGTGACGACCTCGCGGACTCTAGTCAAAAATCCAGGCGCGACGGTTTCCATATTGGGCGGCTTCCTGGTCAGTGAAGACCCATATTGAGCAACTGCAACCTTCTCACGTACCCCGCGGGATCGTGAGCCCTGCCAAGGGTTAAATGGAACCCATTACCATGGTGAAAATAGTAAAATGAATGAAATAAATGAAATGCGATTGCCCGAGGAGGGCGCCCCTACTGGAGTTGGTCCTGGAACGGGGGACAATGCAAGCGGCCAGCGGCCGGGACATACTCGACGACCCGGTCGGGGAAACCCCGAAATACAGTCGACAGAACAAAGGAGTCAAAATACAACAAGAACTCCGCCTACCGAAAGTGCTACTCAAAATCACAATGAGCTCACCCAGGCAGGGCTGCCACGGCGTAGAATTAAATGGACCCACGAAATGAACGTGTCTGTACTAAAAGCCTACTTTATGGCAACACGCAATGAAAATATAGTAAACTATAGGCAGCAAATGTACAATATACTCTTAGAACAAAACCCTCACCTCAGTCACCTTACACAGCAAAACCTTGCTGATAGAAGAGCCACAATAATTGGAAGCAATTTGATACCGCCCATACTACGTGAACAGATTCGAGCAGCCATTAGTAATATTCAATCCCCAGATAATAATCACCAACCACAGCAAACAACAGAACAAAACCAACATACATAATCAGCACAATTAATATCATCTCATCAAGCCACCAACACCGATCCAATACACCAAGAGACTATATTATCAGAAGACAACAACCCCCACACCATCTCACAAACATAAGTACCCAGCAAGATGAGAACATCATAAGAACACTCAGAGCAGTATTCAACGAAGCTAAAATAAAGTTCTTGGAAATGAGTCCCGAAAATAGGCCTTTCTTACCGAAGCAGAAGCCATGTAAAAGATTGCACAAAAAACATCCATTCTTAATAACGAAATATTACCATCAGAGATAACGTCAAATACCAACTACAGCCACATAGTCGGACTTGTTTACTGCAGCGCATATACGATAACAAAGTTCAGCAAAACCTGCGAAATTTCAGGGAGTGGATGCGAAACTAACCATCGTATACAACAGCAACCAACAAACAGAAGTAGCGAGCACAGACATAAGCATCCACATTCAAAGCCAGGATGGCGAAGACAATTGCAATCAAAGATAGACAGCATCAGGAAAGACTTAGGCTTCCTCACTGGATTCGAAACTAATACAACTGGAAGGAGAACAGAAGCTAAACTCAAAAATATCAGACGTAGACACCTAATACACACACAATTCGACCCATTAAATTACACCATAGATCAATTACAGTCAAACAGAAGCTACTAAAATATTCAGAAAGAATGCGGAATTATACAAAAAGTTACGACAAAAAAAAAGCATAATAAAATCTTACAAATGGAAGAAAAGCGGTTTTATGACAAAATAGCAAGATCCCATGATAAGACAACAACAGACATGCATAATGTCGAAATTGCCGAATTAGAAAACTTTTGGAAAAAAAATATGGAGCGAACCAGTGATACACAACAAAACACCAGAATGGATGAATACCATAGTTACACACGTGACCGATAATGCACCAATGACCACAACTACCATAACCCAAACTCGCTTCAAAATGGTGATACAAAAACTCCACAACTAGAAGCACCAGGAAGCGATAAAATTCACAATTGCTATTATAAGCATCTAACAACACTACATTGTCACATAATAAATATATTCAACGATTTAATAACAAATCCTATTCATATATCACACGAAATGTGTACAGGCACAACATACTTGAAACCAAAAGTTTATAATACAACATCTCCATCGCAATTTAGACCAATAACTTGTCTAAACACAGGGTATAAAATATTTACAGCATGTATAGGTCTTGCAATAAGTGAGTACTGTGAAAACAACAACATTATCGCAGAGGAACAGAAAGGATGCCGACCTGGAACAAAGGGGTGCAAAGACCAACTTATAATTGATAGCATAACAACCAAGCAAGCTATAAAAAAAAAAGAAAAACTTGTATACGGCATTTATAGACTATAAGAAGGCATTCGATTCAGTACCACACTCATGGCTCCTAGAAGTGCTAAAAATATATAAAATTGATACCACTCTGATTAGATGTATTGATCACCTAATGCGATTCTGGGAAACTAAATTGCATATAAAAAACGGAAACAACACCGATGTGCTGCAGCCAATAAAAATACTGCGTGGAATATACCAAGGCGATTCACTTAGCCCCTTAATATTCTGTATTGCAATAAACCCTTTATCAACTTTCCTCCAACAGAGCCAATATGGGTATAAACTAGGACCTACAACCGATATAATTTCGCATTGTTTCTATATGGATGACCTAAAAATTTATGCAAGCACAAAACAAAACCGAGATAACCTATTGAGAATAGTTGAAATGTTTTTAAAAGATATCAAAATGAAATTTGAAATCGACAAATGTAAAATACAAAATGTGACCAGGGGAAAATATACAACCAGCCAAAATTTCCTAACTCAAGACCTGGAAGGTATAACACCACTTAGAAGAGACGAACACTATAAGTACCTGGGAATAAAACAACATATCACAATAGACCACAGGAAACAAAAAGAGGACATCAAGAAGGAGCTCATTAAAAGGATTAATGTGATATGCAAAAGCAAATTAAATGGTCGAAACCTTGTAAAAGCAATAAACACTTTCGCCATACCTCTTCTTACATATACATTTGGTATAATATCCTGGTCAAATACAGATTTGAATAACCTCGATATAAAAATCCGTACTACTTCAACGAAGTTTAAATATCACTACCTAAAAGCATCGCTAAAACGGATAAACATTCCAAGAAAATTTGGAGGAAGAGGAATACTAAATATAAAGACACTACATGATAAACAGTTAACAAAATTAATAGAACATTTTAAAACAAAAGCTACAGTATCTGCTCTCTATAAAGACTCGTGAATGCCGATGACAACCTAACTCCACTAAATCTTAAAAACAATGACAACAATACTCAAATAACAATAGATAACCTCATTCAAGACTGGCAATCAAAACCGCTGCACGGAAAGTACCCAAACTTGATCAATCAGGCTTACGTATATGTAGTAAACACTAACAATTGGCTTAAATATAGTATCGTCTTTGCTGAAACCGAAGGATTTATTATAGCCATTCAGGAAGGAGTAATACAAACAAAGAACTACAGGAAGTACATAAGTCGAGACAGTACACTAACAGACGATTGATACCGAAGTTGCGGTCTGAAACCATACAACACCTACTTAATAGCTGTCCAACTCTACTTCCAAATTATTATAGGCAAAGACATGACAATATCGGAAAGATAATATATACAAATATTATAATTAGACTAGATATTAACGAGCCAGTAACACAATACTATAAATATCAACCCAAGCCCATAATCGAAAATAGCCAATATGTTATCGACTGCGATAGATCAATACTAACCAATAGCCCACCAGACACAAATATACCCAATAGATCAGATATGATAGTTATAAATAAACAAAGAAAAATAGCTCAGATCATTGACTTCGCCATTCCATATGATACTAATAACAAACCTCAATATATACTGCTTGCCCAATACATTAAGAATACACACAATATAGTCAAGGTAGATACCCTGCCAATAGTTATAACATCTATGGGAATTAATTACATGATATACCCAAAGATACAATATGTCCAATTGGTAAATTAGACCTTAATGTAAAAATATTATCTGAAATGCAAAGGGCAATGCCAATAAAAGCAACAACGATCATGAGGGATACAATAGCATAACGGATATACAAGATGGATTACATCCCCACAGAGCGTAACGTATGGCCTAAGACCCGGTTAACAAAATTAATAGACTATTTTAACACAAAAGCTTCAGTGTCTCCTACTCAGCATAAGCTGAGAATGTATAATTCTATAAAAATAATAATAATAATAATAGTAATAACAATAATAATAATAATAATAATAATAATAATAATAATAATAATAATAATAATAATAATAATAATAATAACAATAATATGATTGATTTTAGTTGTTGCAGCAATAAACTGATATATCAACTGGAAACAGCACTTAATTTAGAAAGAACAATATATATTGGGCGCAGGTTATCTTCTCAGTAATATTTTAATTTTCATCATGTAATTAATTTATTTCTTAGGAAGGTATAACTTCTGCATCAGTGTTTGTTTCATTAAATATATCTCAATTATGAATCAATGTTTTGTTGTGCCATTGTATGGATTGTAACAATTCTTTTTTAGTTGACAGCATTCCTCTTTTCAAAACTGTTCCTATCCAAATTTACGTAATACCTGCATGACTTACAAAATAGATGGTTAATCATAATTCCAAACTTAATTGTTCTTAAATTGCAACTGTATTTTTTCTAAATGTCTAGAAACATAAAAATCAAAATTTATATAATCTGTTAGAATAAATAAAAACTCAAAAGTATTGTATTAAGTTGTGGGCTTGACAACGTTATAAATTTTACATTTTATGTTTGAATTCAAAAATATTACAAAAAAATATAAATAAAAAAAATAAATTTACAACATGCAGTCGGCCAGTCAAATGCCATAAATTTAAATTAATTTTGTATGCAATACATGTGCATAATGATGTTTTTGCTTATTTGGCTGTCGTAGTTGGTTTTTCATATATATTTTTTATTTATTTCATTGCAACAATGTCCCATTGTTTGTAATGCATTTAAAATTGCATCAACATAAAAAGAAACAATAAAAAGGAAATGCGCACATGAACACTAAAATGTGTTCTTTTCTCTACTTGAAATTTGCATTGAACATCGATTTATTGGGAATGGCAATCGACTTTCTGTTCCCATTAACAGGGAGATTGACAGTATTTTAATGACTCTAGGCTGCGCAGTCAATGGTGCGACGCGCCTCAACTGGCTTAATATTATTTTTTTAACCTTAATTCTTACGCCATAACGGACAAGCAAAATGCAAATTTTATAACAAGATAGAGTTGAAAAAACAAGGACCTATACAAATTTTGATGCTCTTTCGTAACATGAGTAAACAAACCACGACGTGTTTTAAGAAGAATCAATGAGACTGGAATATATAACCTGTACACTTTTGTGACATTAATTTGTAAATAACTTTTCATAGGAAATCGAGAACTTGAATTTCAGATACGACAATTTCAATGCTGCATCTTAGAAATGTCACTTCTTGTGCATCTCTAGAGAAAATATAGTTGCTTTAAGCTGTAAGAACATCTTCTGTTACATTCACAGTCTAAAACAGATGTGTGTTCCGCTAGCAATACCATTCTCCCTTTCAATTCTTGCAGTGACTACTTCATTAACTAATTTTCGAGTTTACTCGTACATGCTCCAGTAAAGATTTGCCGAATCAATTGAATATTAGAAAAAGTTTTTGGGTGTAATGTAACGAAAAAAAATAATTGAAATATATTTTCTTTTCGGAATTTAATTTTATTTATTGATTTGTTTTCTACAAATTCCTATGATATCTTAAGAAATATCGTTTTTTGCTACATCAGCATAACTGCAATCACCAGTGAGTTTTCGGTGTTCCTCTTCTTGGTAGGAATATTATATTTAATAATCGATTTCTGTTGCTAAAATGATATTCGAAAACATTTGTAATATCCCATCAATATTTACTATAATACCAAGTGCGATTAGTAAGATAAATTGCATTCTCTGACAACTTTATGGTTATTCCAAGTACACATCTATACCGACTATGAAATGATACTCGATTGTGTTTTATCGAAATGCATACTAATAAATTGTTACTTTGCAACATTTGTGTTCATTGAAAGTGCCGCTACCTGTTTATCAGGTCAGGAAGTTCTGCGAACGCCTTCACATGTGTCTTTCATATGTTAGTACAATAAATGTCTATTCCCAGTTAACAATTTTTTGCTGTTATCAAGAAGTATGCCAAACTTTACCAAGCAATTAACCGAGTTACTTAAAATTTCTCTAGACTTTTATCACAAAATTCGTAGCGCGATTCAGCAACTTTTAACTATTAGATAAAAGCAAAATTTGTTTATAGTTATAACTGTTTGCAGTAACGATTGTCCGTATCACTAACTTCTTGTTCATTATGTATACCATGAATGTATACCAAAAACTCCAACAAAGTATTTGTATTTGTACTGAAAATACATTTTGAAAATGCAAAATGTCGGTGCACAGATGTCGACGAGTGAAAATCAGCTGACTTCAACCGATATCAAATATCGTTGAAAATTTTACAAGATAACAAAATTGGTAAATTTTCGTTATATACATTTTATCAACCCAATAATCATAATAATAGTACCTGAATCTCACTACTGGTTTGTCTTCTCTATACATATTGTGAAATAATTTGTTTCTGACAGAATACTTTGCGCAGTTACTGATTCATTTATCTGAATAACGTATTCTGAACATGCCAATGAAGTGCAAGTATACTGACTATTCAACGCAGGATAATCGTTGAGCATAAATTTCTCATATTTCCTAATAAATAGCAAATGTGCAAGCTCGTTGTTGTGTTTCATAGCAAAGGGTGAATACAAAGTTAAATATATTGACTTTGAAAAATAAAACAATTCAATTTACTAAAGAAATTAATTTTTTAGCGTAATATAAAGGAGCTACTCTAAATGCAGTCATAAACTTACATGACATAACACAATAGCACAAAAATAATTGCTTCCTTGAACAACCTGTCACAACTGATGGTGCTTTTTGAAATTCAGCACAACAAATTTATAAATAAGGTTCACAAAATAAACTTCTATGTGCACAGAAAGATATGGCCATCAATAGTGACATGACCAATTACACAGTTGTTAGTAGGCATGGTTTTTTCAGGTTGTATTTCTAACTTTTCAGTCATAACGGTATACCGTTTTATCCGCTTTATAATGGTAATATCGTGGTGCTGTTAACCCAAAGTAGTGATCCCGATCACGATTCCACTCTCAGTCATGAATATGGTGTGGATTTATATGACTTTCATTAGTGCAAGATTGTGTTAAATGTTTTAGAAGCAAGAAGTTCAACGGCGAATAATAAGTGAAAATGGTTACAACGAAATTCCGTCCTCTCATCTCTAATAGGGACAAGTATTAGAGCTTTCATATTAGCCGGACTATATATAATTTCAAACGCGTTTCAGCTCTTATACAACTAGATTTGCTCTTATATATATTTGCACCAAAAGCAATTAGCGATGTTGGCTAAAGTTTCTAGTTCATGATAGGATATCGGGTCGTTCTTAACGTATTAACAGATCGTTTCCAAATCATTAGGTAGTGGTATTTTTATACAGCTATACAGATATGTAGATATGTATGTAGTTTTTTGGGGTATATATATATGGGGTATATAATATATATATATATATATATATATACATATATATAGAGCTATTTAACCAGGCG
Organism: Linnaemya vulpina; assembly: GCA_963675445.1. Taxonomy (NCBI): domain Eukaryota; kingdom Metazoa; phylum Arthropoda; class Insecta; order Diptera; family Tachinidae; genus Linnaemya; species Linnaemya vulpina. The sequence continues at coordinate 52,190,646 of OY776277.1, forward strand.
CTTATGAGATTTCGGGTAACATTTCTTTTGATATTTAGCAGCTTATGCTGACTCTCTGAGCGAATTCAATAATATATGTTTGCTGGGTATCTGCAAATTATGTATATGTATATGGTTATTTATATAATAATCATAAAGAATGTTCAAATATCCAAAATCACGGTATTTCTTTTAGTTTATATATATGATAGGCGTAAACAATTTTAAGCATTAATTCTCGTTATATCTTCATTACACGCTATATTCGTCAAAAATAACAATACTGGCATAACTTGTGACAAGCAAAATAAAATAATGATAATAAATATATACAAATAACGCATGTCGGCTTTCAGTTAAACCGTTTGATATAAACTTTTAAGGCACCGCCAAATAAATATTTTAATAGTATCTAAGACCCAGTAAAAGAGTGAGTATTTGTAATAGAGAAATTAGTTCAAAATTGTTACCACAATTTTGTAATTTTCCAAACCCAATAAAACTTAATTTAGAAAAATATACTGGACACATGTCCCATAATTGAGTCCATATTCAAATAATTATGGATATCGGTACAATTAATTTAATAGTTTCAGCTTTGCCTTTTACAATAACTTTATTATCTATCATTGGGAAACTAATTGTGTAGAGGTTGAGCAAAATATATGTTTATTGATTAAATTGTTTTTAATAATGAGATTGAGGTCACTATTTTATATAAATTAGTACTAAAAGTAAGGTCGTTGTCGTTATATCGACATCGATATAACAACATATAATATATATGAATTTATAGCAGATATTTTCAATATTATCAATCAGATATGTGTTTGCTATGTTTGTAAAGGTCAACTACGCCAGACATAAGGTTTTGAACTCTAATTGAAATATAACTTTATACAGTAGAGAAAAAGAATACACCTTCGAGAGGACATTTTGGCTAACATATTTAAAATCGGGCTTGCACACGCACATACTCCCCTGACGTGGAGAGAAGCAAGAGCTGTCTATATTTTGTAACAGGCAAATTAAAACTATGCAGATCTTAGAGCTAACAGACTAATTATCATAATCTCAATCTTGCTGAAAAAATTTAAATGAATTGTAGACACAAATATAACGTATAAAACAACACGAAATATGAGGCAGGTTTCCCCAACAGGAAGTTGTATATCGTATTGAAAAATTCTTTGGATTAATATAAATCGAAACGCTAGATAACTGAGGCCAAGGCATAACCACTTGCATAAGAAATATAAGAGGGAATGTAATGCGGAATAATGCATGGGGAAATGTTATCTGCCTCATTACGAATTAAAACAATAGATATCTTACGAAAATCCCTATCCGAGGATGGAGTTATTCCCGTCAACAATGTAGCTGATGTGGCAATACCACAGAGTTTTATGTAAGAGATCAATAAATGCTTTAAATTTTTCTTTTAACTCGATAAATGGATATGGTCTCAATGCTAATGCAGAAAACCCGTAAAAAGTTTCTTTGAAAGAAAATAAATTCCAACATATGAATTTTTCGTTTTGCAGAATACCTAAAAGTGACCCTCGATTGGAAGTTGTCATGAAAGCCCATACGGGCAGTAGAGCAAGCAAAGCCCAAAGTGTTTGGATCGGAATGCGCCCACTGACTGTTGTACGGCATGTATTCTTTTCCATAACTAACCCGTCTTTTTATAATTCCGACAATTGGAATGAAAAGTTCAAGTAACCCGTATCCGGCCGCCTTCTAATATTGGAATGCGTATGCTATATTGAAAATTTCTTATTATAAACATTATTTCATTAAGAGTTGTTCTAAGATTTGGATAATGGAAAATATTGAGGAAAATTAACCTTAAAGCACTTTCAATGAATTTTCAGATCCGCAGTCAAATTGTCAGTACAATGTGGTTGTCTTAAACAAGAAAAAAAAAAGAACAGTTAATAGTGGAATCAGCTAACTAATCGGTTGATAGTTAATGTACTCGTACATGGAGAAAAACTGTATAATTACGATTCATAATTAACTTGAGTGAGTATGCGGAATTTCGGAAAACTTCCAAAAAAACGCCCGACTGGTACAATTATTTTCAGGTAAAAATTATTCTTCAATGGCATAAAAAGAGTTTGATTTTTAGGGAACCAGTTCTCATTGAGCTTGTTTCAGTTTTATTTCTATTTTCAAACTTATCTATGTGCTCTATTTATGTACATTTTAGGGAAAATTATAAATTCACTTCACAAATTTTTTGAAATAATTAAAGTACACAATAAGATTACACCACCTTCAAGTTAATTTGTACTACACTTGCAATACTGTCATTCGATTTATAATTTACTTGTTGAAAGTATCAAAGAATCCAAAAATTTTGTGGAATTTGTAGCAGGTGGAGTTGAGAGTTGCCTGCGATTGCTGAAAGTGTTAGAATGAATCTATTGAGTTTTTCGCACTTTCCCAATAAATAAATTTGGAAGCTATATATAAATATTTTGGAGAATGGACTTGTCATAAGGCATTTTCTATAACTTTTGAAAAAAATGTTATTGTTTACTTATTTTTTTAACACTTTTCTAACTGTGTTTGTTACACACTTGTGCTATCATACTTTTATAAGTTGTTTTTATGAAAGTTTGTTTTATTATTTCTTTTATTTTCATTTTATTACAGAATACGTAAAGGTTTGCTTATAAATTCGAAATGTGTTTCATTCATTGAAAAATGTATCATTTGAAAGCCTATTTTAATTATTAAAATAACAAGCTTCGGCTAATAACATTACACCAGGGGATCAGTCTTCTTAGTTATATAATTATTAACAAGCCTTTCACAATAGTTTTCCCAACAAATTTATGGGCTTGAGGCTTACAGTAGCGAACTTGTTGTTATATATTTCAGTGTAGTTTTAGTTTTGTAGCTGAATGCTAAGTTACATAGACCTTAATTGTTCCGGATTTCTTCTAAATTCTAAAGTATTTATTGTTAAAAACGCAATTCACGTAGAGAGATGAATCTGCTTTCCCGCCCAAAAGCTCGTTTATTTAGCTGCACGAGCTCGTGCCGTCTATTTGAGAAAATGGTATCACAATTTGTTACATATTTACAGTTATACATGTATATATTATGAATTTCTGCTTCTGCCTAGAATATAATTTTTTCCGGCAATTGTATTTTATGTTTATCTAAAAACGAATATGAACTCAACATATGTATATTATCTACTGTTTCTGCTTCTTATGTCATTTTTGTTTAACAAGGGGTGAAGGAAGAAGACGAAAAAATAATTTCAAGAAAATGAAAACGTACAGAAAATATTATAAAACATAAGAGGAAGAAGCAATTCTCATCATAAAATATAGCATGCTACTACAATTTCCAGAAACAATGAAACAGATCAGACAATTGAAATAATGTATTCTTAGAGTAAATACATTTTTATATATTTAAAATTAACTTGTTTTACGAGATTGGGGCAACAGCCAGGATTTTGGGTGGCTTATAAGAATCTACTTCCCTGATCAATTCATATATAATCCTCGTCAATTTTTTACTTGTTAAATGCCATTATATCTTTTTTCAGCATTAACAAAAAACAATATTCTCATAACATTTTAAGAATAAAAAGTTACGTGGACAAGAATTTACTTTTCCTTTAGTGGACTAATTTATTCCACTGTCAGTCAGAGCGGATAGTTTTCTGTTAGGATGTTCACTGACGATTCGTAGAAAGGAGAAAGGGTAGGCTGATGTTTATACTTGGGAAACTTCAAGATGGCTGATGTATTACAAAACAATGGGAAAATTAATACTCTTATTAACAGTAAGGCTGCCACATCTGCTGTGAATGGTGTATATACTACATCCGTAGATGCAGTCAAATACCAACTATATATTCATCATATATCGAAAAACATTTTTTCATAAATGCTAGCATACTCGGCTTGTCCCAGCCAGATTGTGATTGGAATCGTTAGACAGGAGGCTAAACTAAGTAACTCAAGGATCAGCCGGACGTTGCCTTATCGCGTTTCAAGTTTGTAATTCAATGCTTAATGGAGAAACTTGCCCAAAAAAGTGCGAAAGCGAAGCTAATTATCATTTGGCAATAGTTAGGGGGTGCGAACTACGTGACCATGTAAAGCAACTGGAGACCGGAATTTCGAGGGCCAAACAAGAAGTAAGAATCTGGTATATAAGAAACAGTGCTCCATTTCTAATGTGAATGTGTGCGGAAGGGCAGCACTGGGCATCAATTTTTTGTAAAACTTAGGCAGGCTATCGAGATAGCATCACCCTTAAAGAACACAGGATAGTTTGATGACAGCCATTCTACTGGTTCGCTGATACAGGGCATGAAAAGGGATAAAGTCTATGGATCCAATGGCTTGTGTCGAGGATATAGTACACTTTAAAACTTGCCAAATCTACCTGATACATATATACATATATGTATATATATATATATATATATATATATATATATATATACTAGGAATTTCTGAATATAACACTTTACAAATTCTTAGTCTGGCAATTTAGTTGAATTATGTTAAATCAATTACTTATGTATTGAAAAACCATTCAAAAAAACTCCTCGCTCCTGAGAGACATTTCCACTGACAGGATCGAATAAAATTTATGTTGGTGAACTAACATATTGCCTACAAACAACATCTAGTTGCTGGAAGTTGTACCCGGTGCACCAGGTAGACACTACTTCATCTCTATGTGTATTATTGAGATTTGCTTAAAGGCTTTTCATAGCTTATATCATAGCTGGAAAAGTCTGCGTTCAAACATGATAAATTTTTTATTTGTCATAATGAGCTCTAAAAAATTTTAATTGCATGTCTTTCCACTAGCGTGTAAAAACTTAAGTTGTTCTAGAGTCATTAATTTTACTAGAGATACGCATGGTATGATTATCTGTGTACACTATGCCAATACTTACGTTCATGCAAACCCATGAAAGGTAACACATACTCAATTCCAGGATATCTTCATAACAAACATTTTATTTTTTTTAAGCACTAATAACAAGAAAAAGCGTGTAACATTAATACGAGTGTGCTAAGTTAAAAATGTAATATATACAGACTTTTATAACAGACCAACTGCAGATATGAAGCAAAAACAACTTAAGCATATATTTTGAAAATCTGTTGGTCCTTCAAATCCAAAAAGATTATGTTTAGTTTTTTAAATAATATTTAGAACGAATTAAAAAGAATCGACACACAGAGAAACAAAGAAAAATGCACAGCACAACAGCAAAAAAGTTCTCGGATGTCAATATGTTCCCATCACCAGCGCCCGATTATCATAGCTTTCTTAGTCATTTCCGCACAGGAAGATTTCGATGTTCTTTTCTTATCGAATAGTTTAAGTTAGTCCACTGTTTATTATGAATTGAATAGAGTTTTAGAAGAGAATTTAAACGTTTTTGTAAAAACGTTACCTGTGAAAACGATATTTTAGGTGACTTGGCTCTACATGATAACAGTTCCTATAATTTATTCATCTTACAGTAATAAGCGAAAAAGCATCGAGCACCATCTTAAAAGTTTTCCGCGTCTATAAATCGAAAACGCACTATAAAAATTGCGAAAAGCACGCAGCTGACAACGCTTTTATGTATTGCTCTAATGCACCTAATGCAGAGTATAGATGCCATTAAAAATCGTAAAACCACAATATTAGTAATTTGTAACATGCTGGCGTTCTAAGGAAGTATATATTGTTGTATGAATATGCAAAAATTTTATTTGCGTGGGCGGAGCTCCAATAATTACGATAATACATGTTGTCTACCATGCTTTGGTACAGCGAAATTGATTTTATGAAGACCTGATTTTAGAATTAGCTTCATGTGTATCAAAGAGATTAAGTATGAGTTTGTACTCTGATAAGTTAGTAAGAGCGAATATACTCTTTTACAAACTGTTGTGTCTTGTATAGAGTTTTATAAATATATTACTTGTGCATGTAAATCATGTATGAAATTATTCGAAGCGCAACGAAGAAATTCCGGTGTATCTCTGCTCACATGCGCATGTTAAACTTCACGGTATACTTGTATAAGTATGTTTCCTATATACGGATGGTTCCATGTAGAAAGGCCTTAACTCGTGTGTTTTGCGATATTAAGTTTTTCTGTGATTTCAATTCACTTCACACAGATACACCTCGTCACAAATATATTGCGCAATTCCGTTGTATTCTTAGATGCTTCAGTATAGTTACAATTATGTCAGTTGGGACGTTTCTACTTGAGACCACAGATACGTGCCTATAGATACGTACAAGATTTCTTTGAAATTGAAAAGTAATAATAATATTACAATATCCGCAGTCATGCAATATAAAAAATTTTATACAAAAAATTTGTTTACTACACAAAAACTGTTTATATCGGAATAAATACTTTTTCGTTACATATTCTTGTAAGATGCTGCAGACATGTCAACCACCATTTTTATATTTTGTTTCAAGAAGTCCATGCATTTTTCTACGAAACTGATTTCTTGAGTAAAAACTCAATGGTATGAACAAAACATGCACATATACATGTAAATGCACATATAATGTATGTCGTCATACAAGTAAAGAATTTATTTAATATTTTTGAATGTTATATGTCCGATTAGTGTTTTTTGAAGCACCCTAAACTAAGACCGGGATCTAGTGTAGCTTAGTCAACACCTTATCCGCATTTATCATGTCAATGTCAGCTATTCAAATAGGCTATTTACTTTGGTTTCATCTGCGTTCAGTGTTTTATTTTAAATTACCATATTATATTTTGAAAAGACACTCGGTTGCGTAGGAATATTAAAGATATATTGAAAACTATTGGAATAACTGGACAAATTTAAGTTGAGAGGTAAATACAATTATTTGCTACAGTTTCAACATATTTTTGATATATAATGTAAATTATTTTAATGCGCAGATGTGATATCAAGTTTTTAATAGGGCAGGTGGCCATACAGCTTTTCAAGGCTAAAAATAACATGAGGGCCTAATTTAGCTCCTACATAAATGAACTTAATACATATATATATATATATATATATATATATATATATATATGTATATATATATATATATATATATATATATATATATATATATATAAGTTATAAGCAACATTAAAAAATAAAACAAAATTGTTTCTTATATGCATTTCTTTTAGGAATGTTATTTCATATAATGATATCCATACACACGAGTATATGAATATAAGAATCCATTTTGTTTTAAGTGAGAATTTGATAAACCACAAATATGTTATATATTTCCATTAAAGTAAACGGAGTTAAATTCGATTTACTTATTTTAAATCTCTTTTCATATCGATTGTCCGCTTAGGGCATGTTCAAACGACGAAACTAATCACTTGCTGGGCTCTGCCAATTATGATTGTAAATCATACTGTTCATACGGCCGAATCTTTCTCCATCTCGACAATTCCGGTTAATGTAATGAAAAGCATCCATTTGAATTAATTAAAACCAACAATTGTACATCCTTCTGCACATAAGATTATTCTAGATGTTTTGCTTTTTTAAATGCATTTAGTTTTTAAGACTTATTTTATTTCCGCCTAAATATAATATTTTATTTTATAATAAACTAATTTTTTGACATATTGTCATTGTACTATTATAATATGAAATTTATTTGTTGGGTGGTTAAGCAATGTCTATATGCATTTCATTTTATATATTATATTATAATAGTACAATGACAATATGTCAAAAAATTACTTTATTAACAATTCAATTGAGATTTTATTTTTCATTTTGCCTTATAAATACTTTCATTGTTATCCAAGGGATTTCTAATTGTATAAAGGTATAGAAAAATAAAATAGAGTCGTATCGAATAAAAGTTGTTTGTTGGGTTTGGTTTGTATAAGTTTCATAGCCTGCTACACTTATTATAATGTGATTTTTTGAAATTGTTTGTGAATTTTTATAGTTAATTTATTTAACATAATTCTCAGTTTGTTTTTGGAAGTCTTTTAATAAGTTGAGAAGTTTGAAACTTTGCAAAACTGTGGTTGAAGTCTACTGACGATTTGGTAAGAAGCACCAATGAAATGCATATAGACATTGCTTAACCACCCAACAAATAAATTTCATATTATAATTTTATTTTATATTAATTTTTAACCTCCCGCTAGGAAAATTGAAAATTTTAAAAATCAGCAAGTTACTGGTTTTTCCCCGTTTTGAAAAAATAGAGTTCTTATCCTATGTATGCGTTTTGAGGTCTTAAGAAGCATCCAATCTGAGAGCACGTCACTGTGTCTGTATTGAGTATGTATGTGAGTGTATGTATGTACGTGTAAGCCAAGTAAAACCAAACTAGTAGCTAAAACGTTTATTTAGAATAACTTTCAAATGGCTTTAGTCATCAATTCCACAAACTCATAAAATTTCACCGGTTAAAAATCGGTTAATTTCTTCCTAAGATATCGTAAACGAAAAAGATCCTGAATTATCAGTTTGTGTTCTCGATTCTTTAACAGTAATCGAAAACTTCAGCAATCACCTCTCATCACGTGGAAGTCGATTGATTTAAAAATTAATATGATACTCTTTTAGCTCTCAGATCTTAAATGCATAGAACATCGTAAAAAACTAAGTTACGTTAGTTTTACAGTTAAAATAAGCGGTTAGTAACGGAGATGGATTTTAGGGTCAACCGTTTTCCTTACTTTTGCCGATATAATTCTTGTTTTGGAAGGTGGCTCGAGTAAATTAAAGATGCAGTTTGATGAAAATTAGGAACGATAGATATATCTTCGTGCTACGTATATAAGTTCAAAACGAAGCATCTTAAATAGAGGTGCTTCGTTTTCAGAACTTTGCATGGCAAAGCATTTTGCTTGAAACACGATTTTAGTGTAAAACTGGGCTCGGAGAACGAAGTTCAAACTTATAAGTCTCTACGAACATAATTTCTTATATAAAACACATTATTTTTCATCTTTGGTGCTTGCAAATAGTTTCCTATATCAGGTGTTTTCTTATGTACGATTTTCTTTTATGGAACATATTTTCTATGAAGAGTACAGAGTACGAAACTTTTTTTCATCTATTTCCTTATTAGTGATTTTTAATTATATGTATGTGATGTGCAATTATCCAGTATCTGCTATATGTATTTATAATATCTTAAGTACTAGTGAAATATTTTTTAGTGAAGTTTGTTCTTGTATCTCTAAAGGAAGTACTTAGGCAGTAATATATATTTGCTGGCAATATCCGCGGCTGTCCTCAAGTGAAGTACTGAGTTTTTGGCTTTTATGAATCTAGTGAATTCCCATTCTCTATGGCCACTTTGTGCTTGATACGTACTGTTCCACAGCGTATAGTTTGGAGTACCAGTTACAATAGGAGAAGAAATGGTGACAATATAAGCACTATCCTCATTTCTAACGGGCTATGTACAGACATGCTTGCGGGCAAATGGCATGTGCGCAATAAAATAAAATGCGCTGGCATAAACTTGCACTCATGTGATGGTTTTGGCAACCACTTGAATAGCTGAGGTGAGCTATTTTTGTATAAGGTAATGTTTAATGGCAGGGTGGGTGTATTGTTTTCATGTATGCGTCTGTTTATTTTTATCATTATCACTTGTCACATGTGTACGAAATACATTTCTAAATAATTTATGTGAATTTTACATGATTTGAAGCTTTTAAATAAACACACAATTATTAACATAATTTGAAGGACTCACACTTCAGTAATAAAGTCATAAGTAATAAAAGAGTAGTACGAAGCATACGACTAGTGATGACAAGCCGTTACAACTTAATCTGCGAAATTAATTTACATCTATAAACTAGAACGGCTGCTGCCTTGATATGACCTATTATATTGATTTTCTTGTTAAACGATAAACATTTTCCACTTATCCTTATTTACATTTTGCGACTTAATTCTCTTTTATTTAGTTTTATTTTATAAAAATTTGGTTTAGTTCTGTTTTAACCTTCTTTTGTTCATTAATCAAACATACACCGTCGCCGTCTCGCTTGAAGAACTTCACTCAGATTTGTAGAACTATTTTATGACAAAAACATACATGAAAGAGAGCTCTTCTATTATGACTTTCTTGTATTTAGAACAACAACCACTTTTCTAAAATGATCTAAAATACTATGTATTTATAACTATATAACTTAATAGCATACAGAGTAGAAACCCCATATATATTTTTTATTTCATGTGTTACTACTGGTAGCTGTTAACTTTCGATTTAAGACGCATTAAGGTAACATTTTATATATATTTGAATATTTTTTGCAAAATCAGTAAGACATTCGTTAAAGAGGTTACCCGCAATGTTCTTTTATTTTTTTTAATAGCAACGATTACAAAATAAGCCATGCATGCGAAAAGATTTGTCTTACTTGATTATTTATAAAAGAGTTGTATGGCCTCCATAATTCTCATACATAATTTTACCGAAGAGTTTCTTTATATATCAATTTCCATATGTTTAATACGGTACTATATAAAACTAAATACTCAAAGATGGGTACCACATATATATTGAGGTTTTCTTTTGTCTCGGTGCGAATTTTGGCTTATTGTTGAAATCCTACTTGACATCACTGTTTGCATTATAAGACTAAATCAAAGAGTAAGAGAAGCGATGTGTTACGTGTGTTTCTACTGTCTTATTGATCCAACCTGTATATACTAGAACAGCGTTAAAATATCTCGAGTATTTAAATGTCATATTTTCAATGAAGAAATATAAAAATATTATAGAATTCCGTTGTCCTTGTTACTGAAATGGAATCGTTTAAAAATAATGTAGTTAATTTTTAAGAGCAAAGTATATGGAAAAAGGAAATGATTCTAAATCACAACACAAAAAAAGAATGGAACAAGGGCTGGGTTCATTTTAGAAAATGTATGAAAACATATAAATAAACTTATATAAAAACACATACACTCCGACACAATTCCATATATACACACAAACAAACTTAATTGGATAAAATACTTGGAGTTGCCTTTAACCCACATTTAAGAACTTTCAGGGCTGATGAACACGCCAACAACAAAACTTTTTAAGCTAAAGGAAGAAAGACGAAAACAAAAAAGGGAAGGCGCGTGATTCTTGTTTTAAAATTGCGTGTTTGTTGTATAATGGCAAAGGAAAAGGTTTTAGGTCACAAGCGAAGAGAGGGAGAATAGTTCTATAGCCATACACTTAAGCAAATTTTGTACAACGAGCAGCAATAAGGAATTTAATTTCTGTTTGCATGTAAATAAGTCAAGCTCTTTTCGAGTCAGATACAAGCAATAAGGAGTTTAATCGAACCCTTAATATTCTTAGTCTGCAATTGCTTTGTATTTTCCATACAATAATTAATATAGATGTCCTGTAGCATGCTCTCAATCGTACGATGGTCATCGTAATATTAAACGCGCAACCGCTTTTCTCCTAAATACCATAAAGTCGTTCACTTTATTTACATTAATACAGGGCAACAGCATGTTGTCTGCTTGAGATCATAACACTCTTCTTATACATCGATGTAAATATATCGCTGGCGGCCGTATTTTTGTTTTATTTCTTTGTTGAAGACTTAACTGACTAATAAATAAATGCTATTTTGCCATCGTATAGTAAGAGAATAAGACAATTCATTTTGGGAAGGTCATCTGAGGGCTCTAATCCCAATTACATAAAGTACTGCAGAGACTTTCAATCCATCAAGTAATCACAATTACGTTTTGTAATCAAAGACTTCAAAATCATTTTTCTTGGCTTGTCAAAAATTGGTTCAGTACATGGAATTAAAATCATTTCAATTCGTATTGCAATTCAATTTTTCTGGTTGTTATTGTAAATACTCTTGAATATTGTGTCATGGGAAATTATTGGAATAAAAATAATTTTTAGACCTCATTCTACTGTATTAACAACTTAATGATCAAATTTTAAAGCAATTAAATGTATTTATCGTAACAGTTTATGTAATTCAACAAATTTATAAAAAAACTAACTATAAATACACTGAATCTTTCGGAAATTATGTTTTCTAATTACATTAGTAGTAAAATAATATTTGGTCGCCCTAATGTTACGTTTCTTTATTTTTTCTTTTAGTGTAACTACCACCAACACAAACGGTTTTGTGTATCGTTTATATTTGAGCAAACATTGTTCTCTAATTTATTTTAAAAATAAAGCCTTAAATTGCGTGTATGTATCATAATGGCAGAGTAAACATTAAATCCAATGCCCCTCACAAACTGTCATGAATGGGAACCTGAAAAAGTTGTTGGCCACAACGCACTATCGCAATCACAACTTTGTTCGTTGCCACAGTCATTTCAGTTTCTATTTTATGCAGAGAAAGGGTCGGTTGAAGGGATTATTTTAAGTTTAATGAAAAATATTTTGAGCCAAACATAATGATTTGAAGTATTTTGTTTTAGTGTTCTCCCCTTTCGATTTCCAAGACAATACAACAATAACAAAAATGATATTAAACGAAGTGTAAGTTATAGCCAGCGACGGCAACGTACAGCCAACCTTTTAAACAAACTACAACCGAACAAGTTTCCAAAAATGAAAGACCATTCGGTTTTTTCCATTTTATTTGCACGTTCCTATTGCCAGAGCAATAACAGCAGTTCAAATCATTGCACGAGTATGTGTGAAAGGCAGAAGGAGGCTTCAAATATTTTGGGTGGGTGGAGGGTTGGTTGTTGTGTATGCAAAATTGTATGAAAAGTAATTAAAATTTTCTTAATGAAATTGTTGTCCTGCTTTTAATATATTTTTTGTTCTCTATATATTTTCTATTTTAACTCTTTCAGTTTAAATTTGGGTTCTTACGTTTTATTTTCTTGAATTTATTTCAAAATTTTATTACTTTGGAATTTATAATTAGTTTGTAACGACTTGTAATTAGATTTGAAAAGGATACGCATTGTTTAGCATATTGTTTACTAATACAATATAAATAACTTTCCTTTCCCTTAATATTATTTTTACTTTTTGCTTATTCATGTTCAGATAATTTTGGCACTGTCTTGATCTGAACAGCCCCAGTTAAAACATTGAAACATGTATGAATTAAAAGTGTAGGTATAATGTATTCAGGCATTGATAGAGCTCTAATTAAATTTCAATTGCTTATGAACAGTAGAGCTCATGTATTTTCCTTTTTAAATTCTTACAACAACAACCAATTGAATTTTAAATTTTTCAGCTTTCCACATTATACTTTTTTGTTGCCAATATTACATGCATTAAAATTAATATCTATTCTTGCCAATAATAAATTACACGCAAACACGTTTAAAATACAAAATGAAATATGAACTTGTTGATGCTTTAATAAGAATAAAATATTGTATGAATGTAAACAAGATTTGTAGCAATTGGTTTGAGCCAACAGAAAACACGAATATGTTGAAAAATGCCAGTTTTATGTACGATTTATAACGCTGTACATATCAAACAGACTATAACGTCTTGGGTATCTGCTGCAGGTTTTTGCATTAAGAGGGAATTTTAAGATATGAGATTTTACATAAATCTCATATTTGTTATATAAATTTAAACTATAAAATTTCAAAAATTAAGACAACCTTTTAATTATCGATTTGTCGATGGAGGCAGAAAATCTGAAAGGCCTTCGTTCAAAAACAATAAAAAATATTCTCCATCATTCTCGTTTAGCAACTGACTTGTTGATCATATCGGAGGTGTATTCTGAAAAAAAGTTTGGTTTTGAAGCACAGTCCCTGTTCCGAAATGCACTTCTTACACTATTTTTTTTTGTAAAAGGATGTTTCAGTTTTTATGCTCTTTTTCGAAAATGTATTTTCTAAATATATACATTTACATAATTGGTACTTCAAGGCTATTTTATAAAAATATTAAGCGTTGAAAGAAATTTTTTATCACAAATATTTACAATTTCTAAACAATTTTATGAAATAGTGCATCTTCCAAAATCAGATTATATATTCCATATATAGTATATTCCATATACAGTATTCTCCAAGTATATTATTTTATAGACATAAATTCGATACAAATATTTTTTTTTTCAAATATATTTTTTCTGAAACATTCGTCTTTGAAATACTTCAAAGATTAACTAAACTTAATCAAAACCCCAGTATAAAAATATTTCCTCGCCAAAAATTACACAAAATGTATCATATTATCTTTTGCAAATAGTTATTTATTTAACATTAATTTCTTCAAATTCTTTGCAACCTGTCCTAATCTTGTATCTAAATTACAAGACAGTCTGCAATATTTGGAAGCACAGTTATTAGCAAAATTATTACCAACTTTTTCCTGATATCTGAGCTAAGAATTATTGTTCATACTTAATTTCAAATCTGTGAATTTGCACATGTTTCATATATCATTTGGCTTTAAATGGTTTTCTGTTAGGACTGGAATTTGCAAAATAATCTTTTAACCAGTATTATAACAGAACGGTTCAGTATTGATTTCGAGGTCTCTACGCGTTTTCAACGGCAATCGTTGTTTAGTGGGAAATCACTTTTTAAGGTTGTACTCTTCTGTAGAAATATGAATATCAAATATTCATGTAATAGTTTCTAAATCAACTCACTAATAGTTTGTCCGAAATTATCCAAAAATATTAACTATTATTCCTCTTATTCTATTTTTCCGTTTTCTTTTCCAATTAAAAACAAATTTTGTTGGAAATATTGTTATGAGTAAGTATTTTTCTTTGTAGTCGACGTTCAGCCGCACTCAAGGACTTTCTCCTCTGAGTGTGTTGTAAAGTGGTTTCGCTCAAACCTTTGGCCGGTTTTAAGGACTTTCTCATCTGAGTTTGTCGAAAACTGGCTTCACAGAGTCAACATTTTCCTGTAGAAGATTTTCTAATAAGTATGTATAACGCATATTTAAATTGCAATACTTTTTACATATTCACCGCTCATATGTCGTCCAGAGGTGAAATTCTTATCCAACTGTAGTTAAATTATTCAAATATTAATATGAATTTATCTAGCGAATGTAGTTGCCTGTAATATTCCTTAAAAACCTTCAAACAATAAAAATCCTTTCTCTGGAAAACAAAAGCGATATATGAAGGATGATAAACTCTCTGGTCAAACATGATAACTGTTAACTGAACACAGCTTGACAGTTATGCGCACAATTACATCAAATACACAAACCTTAAATGGAATAGCAGCGCACCTCGCGGTATCGTTATGAAACATTAAAATGAGTTAAACGCATACAAACACATACCGCTAACAACATTACCAGATTTAATGGTTATTTATCATCCCGCTGGTTTTATTGCTCGACATTAACAATTTTAAATATTTTGAAATTTACGACCAGAGAAAACAGTTCTGCTTCGCTTTTTCATTCTATTCGGTATAAGTTAAAAATCGGTTTTACGATATTCCTATCATTATATAAAAGATATGGAATGACTGCACTTGTTGGTTCAGACGACAACATTGGAAGCGAATTCTAAAGTTCTTCTACTTCTGTTATAGTATTTTTATTAGCTGGGGTCGCCTCATAAAAAAGAAAGAAAAACGTTCTCCGCATGCAGGTACGGTCACATATGGAAAGCACTTTCCTCAAAAAGGGTGACCGCTAGACGCTAAAGAAAAATATTATGATTCTAATAAGTGTCTCTGATAGAGTGTTATAGAATCCATTATAATTGGAAACTACTTAACAAGTCTTAGTCAAAACTGCTTTTATTAGTTTCTAGTGGTTACGCTTTTTTTGGGCAAATATTTGTCCAAATGTGACCGCACATTTTTAATCTAAACTCAAGAATATTTTAATTCATATGACAATTGAGGCTGTTGGTATTACAAAGAATGGATTATTTTTCAACAAACTGTGCCACATACATGTTTCGTTATGTACGACGCTGAATCAAACATTTTTTCATTGCAGCATGGCAAAATCATTTTTAAATTTTTCCTTGGCTGTATTTTTCAGTTTGTACTTGGGAATGTGTGAATACGAACTTTCGAAGGATTTTCATACATGAATTATCTTACAGCGACTCTGTTTGCAGCATGATTAGTAAATGTGAGCAGATTCTCTTATATTTTAAAGCACATACATGTTATTGTTCCTGAAAACACACCCCGGGGGCACAATTGCAGTTTGATGAGTCGTATCAGCTTGTTGCAGTGCTTACTGGGGAAAAGGGCTATTCAGTTTTACTGAGGTTGCTTTTGCTAATAGCAATCTCTGAAATAACAGAGCAATGGGAGCGCATATAAGTAAATAAAAAGTAGCAGGTGTTTGCCCATACGTGTCAGGATATGAAATGCAGGTGGGAGGATTCCTGAATCCAGCCAAAAATCAGGAATCAAAAATCGTTGCCTTACACTAGTGCCACGGGATCTGGTTAAGCACCACAGATGCTAGTATATCGGACGGTGAAGAGACGATGTAGCCATACACGAGATTGTTTGCCTGAGCGCGTTTGCTTCATTGTCGAAGCTCTGTTTAACGCAGGTTCTTTTAAGTGGTTTCGTGTGGCGCACTTCGTTACTTCCTTCAATATTGGTTGATTCTGTGGCCAGATATTGGATGAGGTCTTTTCAGAGAGTCCAGGTGGTGGCTGTGGTTTGATACCAAGAGCCGCTGAGAGAGGTGTCAGATAAGGGTTAATATTCTGGCATAGTGGCAATATGTTGAGACTTCGGCCCAGCTGATGGTGGCCTCTTTGGGCTGCCCCGAATCAGCAGATGTTACGGAAAAATTGGTGTGCTGTTGGTACTGGGAGGGTCTGGTGGGATTGGTCTTATGACTTTGACATTTGGTTCTTCTTGGTGCTGACGCCATTTATATCCTCAGATGTAAGAAGGGTTTTGGGTAGGCCCAAACACCTCAGCAAGGTGTATTAGTATGGTCTGTGTCGGAACCATGCAAGTGAAGTTGCAACCTGTGTAAGCTCAAGGGCTACTCTGGTGTAGCCCATGAGGGTGACACGGGTGTTGGTGGACATCTGATTAAGATGTTTCGGTTAAGCCGAAGAAACTTTATTGAAAAATGTTTGCTGCTTTCTTACAATTTTAATTGTATTGAAAAAAATTGTTTTAAGTTCAATATCAAGCAAAAGTTTAATTTTATTGGCTAAAAAGTTGCCATAGTCGCAACTTCATATAATGTGAACACAAACTTTTTTTATATTATATAAATAATATTTTAATATATTTAAAAAAACGTTTGCTGATAAAATTGAAAATGAAAAAGGGGATCAACTTAAAATGGAAGTCCCTTAAGAGACAAATACACAGACATTTATATTGGTAAAGCTTTCAAAGAAAATGCAGTTTCACTCGATACCCTTCAAAGAGTATCCTGTAAACGCACTAACTAGTGGTTGAAATTCGGACTCTGAGGGAAAAGGTCTCTGGAAACGTCACGTGGCTAGATCCCAAGGACTAACAATCAAAACGTGATCCGAAACTTTATATAAGATCTACCGACAACTTTTATTTGACATTCAGTGATAGATCCCAGATCTAGCCTTCCTCCTCTTTTTCCGTATAGGTGTCCATAGTACCAATGGCTGTCATGGTTTTATGTTGTTTCATCCGATGTTACGTTGATTAGAAAATGTTCTAGTTTTGTGATGTATCCTCTTTTCACAAGTCGCACCACAGAAATTTATGGGACTACTGCCATTTTCATCAGTCATACGAAAAGTACGTTCATGACAATTGCTACAATATTTTCTGCAGTGTAATTATTCACTACTGTATACATTTATTTATCAGGTCTTGCTTGGCAAGAAGGAGAACTACTACTAATTCTGGCATGTTTTTGCTTACGGTTTTTTATAGGCGTTATTAGAAAAATTTAAATAGCCAAAAACTCGATCGAAAATTTTTATATATTTGCCTATATATTGGATGTAAACATAAAAATAACTAGGTATTGGATTAATTTCATAAAAAATTTACGAATTCCGCGGACGCTATAAGAGTGTGTGCCATTCATTAGCAGCATTTCATAAATGCATATATACACATACATCTGCATGCAAACATATACACACATATATTTATATCTGTTATCTTTTATTATTGTCGTTAACCAAATAATCTGTTATATAAAATTCTAATCGGGATGGTATCAAAGGACATTTGCCTTAATTAGATAAAATTTATAATCCAAGAGTAACTGGCACCATGTGAGATTAATACGTGTACAGTGTGGTTAGCTGTTCCGCCTTCACAAACAATACAATCCTCCATTTTTTCCACCCCAAAAACCATTTATCTTTATTTCTACTCTACACATGCGCTCTTTGCATTAGTTTGTCTCTTTTTTTTCTAACAAGATTAGGTCTATCCACTACCTGTAATGGCCGACAGCAAAACACAAGTATGGCTGGCAATAATAGATTCATGCTTAGGCTGGAACATTTATCAGTTTGTATTTTTGCTTTCACTTGCATTTGTTATATACATACACACATATATTCCAAACATAGGAGTTTTTCCTTCATTCTAATGCTTAATATATACAATGTACTAATTTCTTGTGTGAAGAGAGAGTTATTGAAACTACAAAGTGGCTGTCAATGAAGGATAATCAATATTATTAATTAAAATATATTTATGTGCCTTCTCTTTTAGACGTAGCACATTCACTTATGAATGGAAGATTATTTGTGTACATACAGGTAAGTATGTATATACACGCTTATGTACTTACATGTGCCCACAAAGAATTTATGCAGATGTTGTGTTCATAAATCATTTGAAAATTGCCGCATTTAATGATACAAATGATGTGTTTATGACAACATTTTTTTACAATATGATTAATGAAAAAATAACTTAACACTAAAATAAACTATCTTCTGCAAATCATTCATGCATAGAAAGAGAAAAACTCATTGAATAGAAAAGGAAATATTTAGCTAAAATTTACTACGGAAGAAAGAACTCATTAAAATAATGTTTATGATTATTTGGCGGTTTTTAGCTCATCATCTTGGTAAAACCATACAATTATTTGCACATTAACACGTGTAAATTCTCAAATGCTAGTTGAATGTGGATTCGGTTTGTGTTGCCACTATTTTTCATTTATTAAATGATGGGGTTTTTCGAGACTTCCGCTATATGTTTGGTTCGGTGTTAGAATGATGGCATTAGTTTTCTGGGCTGATTTGATAGTTTTTTAATATATAGTCAACTACGTACCAATTCGAAGTGTGTTTAAGCAGTTCTTTCGTTATGTTTGCAATATGTATAAGATTAAACTAGACAGTATAATAACACATATTATCTATTTAATAAATTACCAACTGCATGGCTCATATATAAAGAGAGCTTTGTCCCGGAAAGTTCTGATATGAAAAAATTCCAAATATTTTAACTAACAGATAAATTTCGTAACATTAAATATGTGTATGAATATTGAAGCAATGGGATATTAAATCTCTCAATGAAAGTAAATATTATGCAATTTTAAAAATGTTTTAATTAAAAATTTTAGCTAACTACTCTAGAGTAGAAAAACGCTTATATAACTATAAACGAGTGAGTTGTTTTTCAACAGTAGAAAAATACGAGCTCACTATCGTGAATATATCCTGAAATTGTTTTCCTATATCTTCAATACCATCCACATAAAAAAGATTCTTATTATTATGGATCTTTAAATTATTTATTTAGTTTTCATTTATCACAAAATGGCAACTCCTTAATCCCGTTTTGGTTTATTCTACTCGTGAATTTGCTTTAATACTGAATGTTTCTGCCAGCCAGCATAAGCAAATGCTTCTAAATTCTACAACCACAACATTATTTTTATTCTCCGCAAATGATAATGTGTTTAGTGTGGCTCATAAATTTAACAATGGAATGGAAATCTTTTGTATATGTGCCCAGTGCATATGGTGAAGTGCGCTAACAAATCCTACAAAATAAGATCATAATGTGCTAAAGATGCAGAATAACGTTACCGTCTTAAACATCATAAACTACTACTCTTGTTTTTTTCCTCATATTTCTTACTCGGCATATACTTTTGGAAATATTATTACTTCTAACACATATGCAAACACACACCCCCATCAGCACACACAGACGCATTCGCACACAATCCACAGTCTGTTGAAATTCAATTATCCATTTTGGCACTTGGATGGTTTCAGTTGTTTTATTATCACGACACTCTCGAGTTATATAATGATTTTAATTTTATGTCTGCAGTTTTATTTGCAGCGGATTTAATGGCTGTCTATGCTATACGCAAGTGCGTGATTGAAAATTTTCATTTCAATTGAAAGAAAAGGATTGAGTTGTAGATTTTATGAGATTTTCATAAGAAACTTTGCTAGCAATCTATTTGTTAAAGGTGTTGAATGTTTTACATACACGCAGGTAGTATACACGAGTTTATTGAAATTAAAATATTTGAAGAATCAATACCAAGGATAATGCATATAAAGTGATGATTCTCAGCACACGAAACGCCTACAGCAAAATTTATATGGTCTTTACTCATCCTGGTAAACAGATATACTCTCTTCTAATTCTATATTTGAAACTTGACGAAATAAAATTTCACATCGCTGATGTGTGTTGGCTATAGGATAATAGTTTTAAGCGACTTTCCTTTTTTTAATTCAACATAGAATAATTGTTGTTGAAGTATATATTCGCTTCATTATGAATATCTCAATTTTCGATATATGAAGGTCATAACTAAGATTATATATTCAATTATATCATCATATAAATTATCGGTTGCCTTTCATACTATCCATGGATATCATGAAACACAAAGAAGAGGAAGAAATTGCATACACAATCTTATGAACACAATAAATACGATGTTACCACCCACGATATCATTCTGTCGATAAAATACATATAAACAAAAACATGTTAGAATTTGTTTTGAATATCGATATCGAGTGACAGCGTGGGACAGGCAGTTAGTGTAACTATAATGTCGATAGCGATATTTTATTTAATATTTAATATTATATATTGAAATATACAATTATAAAAATTTGTTGAAATTATTTTTCATTGACATTTATTATTTGGGTGGTTTAGCAAATCATTAGTCGACTTCAACCACAGTTTTGCAAAGTTTCTTTTGCAAAGACTTTTATGAACCATCTGAGAGTTTACATGCAAATTCGCAAATTATTTTACAGCGTCACATCATAATGACTACATTATAATGAAACTTACACAAACCAAAATCCAAAAATAAGTTTCATTACGAAATTATTATAATTTTTTACAAAATTGCTTAAATGTTTTCTTTTAAATTTATAATTGAAGTAATTAACTCAAGTAGAGAAAAAAATCTAAAAGATTTTTGTGTCAGTAATATTATACAAAATTAATTGTACTTTTCAAAGAATATTTCAACTCACTGTCTTTCTAAAAGCTGAATTAGCTTATCTTCCCAGTGTAAAATGAGTCTTATTTATTATGAACACTTTTCAAATAAATAAATTCAAAAATATATGACATCTTTGAGAAACTGTAATAAAAGCTGTTTGTTTCTTATGTCTATATGGGATATTCCGCTAGAGTGGACTTCTGTCATGATATTCTTACTTATAGAAAACGTAATATTGTGCAATATAAACAAAAGTTAGCGATCTAATAATAAAAGCATATTTTTCGACCTGAGAATGTGTTTAGATTATTGGGACTCATTGAATATGTGCTGGAGTGGCACCTGTGATATGCTACAAACTAAATGAGACATTATAATTTCTGGCCTCCAGTAATTTTTAAAATTAATTCGATGAGTTCGACCGTAGTTCTTCTAAATATAAAAGTAACATAAAAAATGTCTAGTATATAACAGAGTTGTATATATTTCATTATGATAGAAAGTTTGTTGCGCCCATAATTATACTTTGATGACTTTTTTGGTTTAAATTTTTTAATAAAGTTAACATGCAGCCTATCAAATATTTTAAATATATATATTTTTTATATATATTCTGCACCTCGGGGCAATTAGAGCAGGTTTGGGCATCGAACCGTTAGCTCTGGAGATTATCACATGCATATGTGTATGTATATATTGGAATTGCTTTAAAATCAATCGAATAGTTTCAGACTGCAGTTGAATAGTTTTAGGGAAGCAGAAATTGCCACACGTGAGAATAGTTTTCAAAGTATACAAATCATTTGTATCGTTTTTTGCTTGAGTGAAATTATTCGAATATTTGAAAAAGAATCAAGTATTTCTGCTCCTGATCCTAGTTGTGAAGGAAAAGGCATGCCTTGAAGTCTCCGTCTTAAGGTGTTCTCTAATAACTCGTTAGTAGTTGTGTTGCATGTGAGCACCTCCCCTCACCTCTTGATCTTGTTTTTAGCTTAGGATTGTTTGTATTAGACATACAAACGCTACTCTTCATACCGGGCGTCTCAGTAAGAATGAAATTTTTAAATTGATTATTTATATCTTATTGCTATTTGAAAGCTTCAAATTATTGTGCTAAAGTTCAGTTGTTAATTACAAAAAATTAAACAAAATATATACTGCGATATATGTACTGGGAAAAGTTTCAAGCTTTTGTTTATCTTTCTGCAAAAGGATGTTTTTTTTCTTGTTTTGAATGTCAAATAGTACGACAATATAATAAGTATTAAGGCAATATAATGAGTAATTGAAAGCAAAGTATTTGTAGATAATATTTTAATGCTAATACTATAATTATGTTCTAAATATATTAAAGTTCAAAGCGGACAGGCTTGAAACATCAGCCTGTCCACTGATGTTTCAAGCTGTCGTCTGACTGAGTAAATAACATATAAAACAACAACACATTTTGAAATGTTTTTTATTTTAACGCAGTGTTAAAAACGATTGCATCAGAATATGCACAGAAAACTCTTTTCAATTTGTCTAGTTTTATCGTATTAAGTTACCACGATCTACCTACATAATTAGTATTTTCCTATATATGAAAGTTAAATTTATAATGGAACAAAATTCATTTATGGTAAAAAATGCCCATAGTTCGAACTGCTTATTTATCCCTAAAAACATGTTGTGACCCTTTTCATGCCGAACAGTTTATTTCTGCAAATCAAGAAATCAAAATGGTTTTAGTTTGTTGAAGTGATTGGCTTAAACAAATGTTTTTTGAGATGGTGAAGAAATAACTCAGCGCAATATAACGATCAACAGATTTCCTTAATATTTTTGTATTTTGTCTCTCCTGAACTCCTTCAGTTCTTGGATTTAATAGAGTATTGTTGAGTGCGATATACATATATTCTGGATCCTTATGAATAGCGAACGAGAATAGGCGATAATCGTCAGTCTCTACCTAAGAACTAGAGACTACACTCTTCGACTGATGTATTCGAATGTTGACAAATGTTGGCAAAATATTATAGTGGCCATATAAGTTCAGAATGACTTAAAGCACTCCTTACGTGTAACAAACTGATATCAGTTTAAAATTTTTTGATGTTTGTTACGGAAATATTATGTTAATGTGGCTCAATCTTAATGAAAAAAAATTGAAATTCGACGGCATGGTAATTCCGAATATTAATAATGAAAGAATATGTGCAATTCTGTGAAGTAGAATCAATGAATGTTTTTGGCTTCTTAAATACACAAAATTATAGAATATGGGACATATTAAGGCCTCATGTAATCTTCGAGAATCAAATGCTTCTACGACGAGCAACTGTTGGTACAGGTTGTGGGCCACTAAAAAGTTTTATAAAATTTCACCTCGGGTGTTATTTGATGGATATTTAATTTCATATTTAATCGGATACAAAGAAAAGCCTACTCCTTCAACTTATAAAAATCATGAAGAATGGGCCAAAAAAGTCATCCGGCGTTGTTTGGCTCTCATTTTTTTTTCTACATGGAAAACATCGACTTTGGTGATGTTTTCACTTGAACCCTTAAAATTTTATTAGTTAAGTCGGAAAGATGATATCGGCCAGATGGGCGCCTTCACAATTGATTGCTATATGGGCTTGTGTTATGGCATATTTCAAAACTTCTTGTTATCTTTGAGGGCTTCCAGGATCTCGAGTTTTTCACGAAAGCACGGGGCTTCAAAAAACCACACAAAAAGTCGGGTTGTTTATAAGAATCTCAACAAAAATTTGCATTAATAGTTCAATTAGTACTGTAACATAATTAGTTTAACCAACAGTTATAAAAATTCCAACATCATTTCACATTAAGACTTTATTTACGGCTATAATTTGTTGGATTAACCAAAAATTTTGTTCGTGTGTACTATTGTATTGTGACCATTCATGCTCTGTTCTGTTGAAATATAAACACCGATTGTTCGGAATGAAGATTCCCGTTTCAGAATAAACTTCGCTGTTCAGTTGTAACACATATTATATAGATCCGAATGGATAATATGTAATTTTTACTTCTATCCTCAGAAAAGGCTATTATAATTTATATTTTATAACTTTAAGCAAATGTAAATGACTTCTAATTGTCTTACGTTAACAAATTTAAATATATTTTTCAAATATAGTAGCTGTCATGGTACTAAACTCATAATAAGTCAAAGCCCGTAGATCGATTGATATTTGGCTCCGTAAAAATTTCGCTACGCGCAAGAACAATAGTTTTATAAACTAATTAAAACCGAAATATTAAAACTTATTGCTGCTCTGCATGAGATTGCAAGTATAAATATTACTGAGCATTCAAGAATACATCCTTCTGATACAAATCTAATTAATTAGATGAACCATTTACAACAACGGCTGAAAGAACTTCAAAAAAGTATTTCACAGATTTAGAAACATAAACCAAATTCTCTTCCATACCTCCAAATTCCAACGAAGGTCAGAATAAGTTATGTAACATGGAATAAAATTTTGTCACAATTACATACACATTTTTGAATTGAAAAAAATCACACCTAATAATCGTTAAACCTTCTTTCGTTAAGGCTTTAACTATTTAAATACAGAAAAGGTCAAACGCGTTATTGATTTGCAAGCTGAATGAACTGAAAATATGAAAAGTAGGGCGAAACTAAAGTGACTCTTGTTTATGAGTTCTTAAAATGAGTTTTGAGAGAAATTAAAAGAGTCATAAAGAAGTGTAGCCTTGAAATTTGTAAATCTTTACGTTTTGAAATTTTTCATTCATGTTGCAGTTTAAAAATTTTAAATTCTGGACATGACGCAAGTTTAATATATCCGATTAGAATTTATATATATTTAAATTAACACCATCTTCACATGACGAAATGAAACAAATAAATTCGTGCTTCGCTTTATCATTCAAGTTTCGCACTCAAATCATGTTTTATGCAACATTCTGGGAGCAAAGCGCCTTATTTTATAAAACTTCATTTTTAACATGCATATGAGGCACTATATTTTCTAGTTTCTATCAAATGTATCTTCCATTTGCCCAAAATAGCTGCCAAAACAAAAATAGAGCAAGAAAAATAAAAACATTATTACTCCTGAAGTTTAAATGAAATTTACTACAGTAAATACAATGTGACTTTTTTCAAATCGTTTGTTAATTCTTATATGGTTTATAATAGTGCTTTCACACTAAAATTTTAAATTTTGTTCAACTTTAAAACCATAAACATTGTGATTCTGCGTTCATTCTACAATTTATTAAATTCAGATCTTAAAGCACAAGTTGTCCAACAAATTTACTTAAAATAAATTAAATCTCTTATAGGAGTATGTGTATTTGTTGTCGTACTTTTCTTTAATTTTTAAAACACTTTGTGATTCAAACTGTGCTGCAGCGTTTTATGTGCACTGCACACTAAAACAGAAATTCTGTTATATTTTGCATATGAAACTACCAACACAATATGAATAAGTGCTTGAAAATCATACTGTTTCACATAAGAACCATGCAAATTGTGAAAGAAAGAATCTGGCGAAAATTTCTCTGTGCATTCCTCAAACATATAACTTTCCAACATTTAACTTGGCAGCACTCAACTTAGTACAGACGGAAAAAAAGGTTGCATTTCATAAAATCTTTTGGCTTTAACAACACCATTTTGCATGGTTTTAAAAGTTGTTCTTAACGTTAAGACCAGAATTTACTGAAACCATGTCAGTGTCAGAGGGGTTTCTAACTAAAACTGTGCTTTATATCTAATGATGATTTGATAAGAGACTGGTGTCTGTCGACATTCGATTTGAACCTTCTCAAAATGGAAGATCTCTACAGGTAGATATTCCACCTATAAAGCAATGGGTTTCAGGAAAAAGTTTCCCGCTTTCATTAGAGCAAATGAAATTATGGTAACGATGCCTCCCCATTTGCAACGACGCTCGAGAGAGTCAATAGAGTTAGTTACTCTACTGTATCTGATGAGCCTTTTTGCCTTCCCCTGTACACTTTGAATCACCGGCTACATTTTCAAAAATATTTACAATAAGCATAGTATTTTCCTATTGTTTTCTTAAAGCAGCTAAAACCAATAACTTTACGTATATATAAAATTTTTTAAATAAAAATATTTGACGTTTGTTCGGAAATGAGTAATTAATCTCTTTTAGGTAAATAGATGTGTTTTATTACATCACTCAATAAAACCGAAACTTTTTAACGTTGCCTATAGCGACAAAAGATCTACAAGTTATTGTAAGTAAATATCCTTGTTGAGTTCCTTGGATATTTGAGCCACGAACCATTTCCAAACGCATCAACAAACTTCGAACTTACACGGAAATTCCAAACTGGATGTGCAACTTGATCGGCCTTGTATTCACAATAACCATTGAGTAAAATTAACATGCAACGAGCTTGCGAATACTCCAATTAAAAAAAGGAATGTATTAATACAATTTCGGAATATCGTAGTTACGTTATCACGCTTCCAATGCAAAATATTCAAGCTTTTTAAACTTAGAATATGAGCACAAGCAGAGTCGCAAAGTCAATGATTACTTTTTATATGTGTTTCTACTTAAAAGTGAGAATTATTTTCATATAATTTTTTTTTTTTACTTTTGGCTGCACCTTTAACAACTTGTATTTCGTTATTTCAAAACTAACTTATATATTAACCGAAGGGCATTTATCACACCCTTGTATTATTTTACACATAAAAGAGGAGATATTCGATTGTAAATCACCTTAATTAAATAATATTATATGTTTTATGGGAACACAAAATACGAATACATACTTACAGCTCTCTGTTGCTCGGTTGTATGGGTTGTAAAGTTAATTTTGGCCGTTTAAGTTTTTCTCAGTGTGATTTTATTGCACGTTTTGAATTTTCCATATTGTTTTTTAAGTAATATTAAACAAACAATATTTAGTTCGCCACAAAAGATAATTTAGGACTTTTCATTCATTAACTTAATTTATTTCACATATAATTTATTTTCTTGATTCTTGTCATTTTTTAAGATATAATAACAACATTTGAATTTTATATTAACCTTCAATCATATTTCTTGTTGCTTCAACCGGCACCATGACAAAAAATATTGCATTTATTTATTTATTCCAGCATTTTAATTTACTTTTATTTTGCTTTTTTATATTTGGGGTTTTCGAAGGAGGTATTCAACTATGATGGTCGAATTGTGACTGCTGGCTAAGTAAATGTTGGACTTGGAGCTGGGTGATGATGACTTAAAGCTATTTGTGTATGTGCTTGATTGAATATATATTTATATTTTTCTTCGCACTAAAACTATTTTTTTAACTCTTGTAATTTATTGTTATTATTTGTTTAGTTTTGTTGTTGTTGCAAGATAATATTTGTTGTGCTGTTTTCTGGTGTCGTTATAGTATTTATTTGTTATTTATTTGTTCTGTGTATTCAGTTTATTGTGCTAAAATTCACACGGAGGAGCGCACCGTCGTCGCACTCTAAACCAACAAGAAGTTTACGACCAAATGCCATAAAAATTTGTTGTAAAAACTCATTGAGGTTGAAAAAAAATTATATACTATAAACGAACACATACGCACACAGTTTATTTATTTTGTTTTCCTTCTTTTCGTATAATTTTCTTATTTAACAAATGCCCGATCGGAATACGTTGTACGTCTCAGTGTACACGTTATATGAAGAAAATTTGAAAATTGTGTATTGTATACATACATAATTATGTACATACATTTGGGGAAGCTTATTCTTTCGGTGGTGGTGGTGGTGACGCGAGAACACATCAACATCAAGCCAACCAAATAAACATCAGCGTAGACAAACAATATTTAAGGGGCTTGTATGTACCCAAAACAATATGTCTCACGTGCATTACATTCCCGTTTCCCTTTGAGAAGCATTTCGTTATTTTCTGTTATAAATGAATGTGTTCATGACGCCATACAGAAGAGTGTGTGATTTACCAAAAATAACCACATCTGGCCGAAAATCTCAAACATATTATGGTCCAAAATACAATCCACTGATATTACTGAGAACTAAACACAAATATTTTATTACATATTCAGTATCACTCGCCTTCGTTAACGTTAATTGTCAACGTTTCATAGTTGAGCAATATGTTGAGTTCAGGACAGCGTTTTGATTGGTATTTATCGACTTTGATGTGCCATTTGGTATCCTTTCTTATCTAACCATAAAAATAAATAACATTTGATAGATGTGGGAGCGGTTCGTGCAAAACTAAAACAGGAGTTTGACAAGGTTGTGTTCTGTTCCCTCTAATTTTTAATAACATCCTGATCAAAATATATTTAATCTAGGAATAAGAGAGGCATTTAACAAGAGCTTAGGAGACTTTCGACTATCCCGATGACATGCAACTACTATTTCGCAACATCAATGATATACAGACGTCGCAAACTGAAGAACTTTCTATGATGAAAGTATATCCTTAATGTAATATTTATAATAAAAGCTTCTGATAAAGCGGCTCTCACAGTGCAATGGAAGAATCTGGAATACGCGAAAAGGAGGAAAGTTTATCCTAAATAGAATGTGAATATGTTTTTGTATCCTTCGAAATACAAAATTTGATCGGATATTGTTTTAAAAACAAAGAAAGCTATCAGCGCGCAATGAAAATTTGTCACATGGATTATAATTAAGCTGTTTCATTTTAATCTAATCTGTCCATATTCCATACAGATTACTTTTTGTAATGATTTTTACTTCCTCTGTAGACTTTTTATAAATGATGAAGTGTTATTTTGCATTTTAGGTGACGATAAACAGATCGTGATACCTCATTGTCATCTGATTTGGACAAAGCAAATAAGGAGCTTGGAAGAGGTAATTGCTCTTTGATGGATAAAAATAAAAATTGCTTTTCTACACAGAAAAAAGTATCTCCAAAAGGCAATTACCAAATTCATTGCTATTATTGAAATTCATATATATATATATATATATATATATATATATGACTAATATGTCGGTTCAAGTTGTTGACACTACAAATAAAGAATTATTTTGAAACAAACTGAGTCAATTATTTGTTTTGATATGTACGATGCTAAAACTCAAAATTTTTATATAAAAATTTGCAAATCCTTACATTTGTATGTATGTGTGCCTATTGTACTTGAAATTTTATAATATGAGTATCAGTTTTTACTTGTATATGTACATATGAATAAACTAAGTATAGGAAAAATTAGATTTTCTTCAAAGTTATGATAAAAAAACCCAAAAAAAAATTTTTTTGCTCTCCAACTTTTTTAAAAAATCTCTTAGTTAAAATACATTTCTGTCCTAAAATTTTAGCAAGAAATATTCAACGTATTCTTGGCTAAATTCTTGCCGAACATAGTTAAATGATATTTTTAAGTGTTGATTAGTTATTTGGCAAAAACTGCTAACACCTTTTTTTGGGCATCATGCCAATATTCGGAAACTTTGGAGGCCCAGAAAAAGATAACGGTTACCAACTTGACCGAACTGAGTATAGGGTTTTACTACATTTTGATAGTAGAATCGAACCCATATAGTCAAGACCTTGCACTTTTCACTTTTGCATAGTGTTATTAGATACTTTAATTTTATTTCTTTGTTCGGGAAATTTTTCATGTACTGGTAGCTGTTTTCAAAATGCTCCAAAGCTTGACAGGATGCTGATACTTTGCTTTCAAGATTATTTTATGATAATTATTTACAAAATGAACCCGAATTCGTTGAAAAGTCACATGATGTTTTCAAATTAAATCGATTTAAAAAAGTATACTAATAACTTAAGAAATTCTAATGATATAAGATATATGAACAACACGACTTGCTTTTGAATGCTATTTTAACAATATGACGAGCATGAATAATTTATGAAGCAACCCTTATATATAATTTCTTATTCAAAATTTGAAAAATAAATTATTTTCCAATATATAAATAATATCGTACTCATGCAGCAATACTTTTTAACTCAGAAATACGGTGTTCATCAGATAAAATAAATTGTTGTTTGTATTAGAGCTGAAGAAAGTTTTTGATAACGGAATTTCGCCAATATTGCACACCCTCTTTAATTATTTATTATGTGGAAAAACCAATCATTATAACGAATTGTTTTCTTTTTCTTAATAACATAATATAACTAAAATTTTGTTTTTTATATAACCTTTTCAAAGTTATTCAAATACAATTTCTCATTCTCATTCATGGAAACGACAACACTAGCCATCAGTGTTAAAATATTTCTTAAGTGACTTCCCCAATTATAGCTAATCAAAACATGTAATTACGTAAATGAGAGTTATGTTGGCTCAAGTAGTAAGTACACACAAACACAGAAACACACATTCTCATATATACAGAAACAGAAAGACCATCTAAAAATTTGTCGGGAACGCTTCTAAGGGACTCAAAGCGTCGAAACCTGAAGAGGATTCGATCTTTACAAAATTGAATAAAACCACCAACATCCCGATTTTTAAAATTTTCGATATTCCTAGAGGAAAATATGTTCAAACGATAAATCTAATCTTCTTTAGCGTTGTGCCGAAAATAATGTAACAAGCTTTTATAACGACGCCAAAATAATAAAAAAAATGGATTAGCGAAAAAAGCCAAACGGATATATCTTTAAAAATCATCAAATATAGAGGCCTAATATATTTAAATCTAAAATTAGGTATATAGAATTTTACAGTGGTATTAACCCTACAGTATCTATCTTCAATTTTGTAATACATCTTCAACTTCTATAAATAAATTTGTAATTATAATTATAGTAGGACTTTTAATATTCAAAGATTATTTCAAGACAAATAAATAAGATAGTTTCATTTTGTAGCTTTCATTACAACTTTTCATAAAGTTTTTCTGCGAAATAAAATCACTTCTCCATTTATTCACGCACTAAAAACATCATACAGATGCATTATAACCAATAAAATTCACGCAATTCTTTTGACTGTCCTAAATTTAACAGTGTCCTGGAATGATAGGGGGTTCTTAAGATCTTTCTTTTTACTAATATACTCTTCTGTGAGACGCTTTATAGTTGTTATATCTCGCCAGTCATCTAACCATCTGATGATGTTGTAAAAGCTAAATTAAATACTTAAGTTTGACATGTTTAGCCCCATATGGCGATTTTCATATAGCAAATATATGACCCAAACTTGACACATTATTGTGTTTCAAAAGCTCAGTCAGTACACTTGTATAGATGTGAATCTTGCAATGCTGTTTGGAAGGATATCAATCGCTGATAATGCAAAATCCTAAAACAATATGAGATAAACAAGCGAAAGTAAGGCTGGTTAGGGCATATACTACGAATGCTCTTTGACTTTCTACTGGAATCTGCAACAACTAGTTCATATGTTTGTCAGAGAAACGTTCAAATAGAGATAAAGCTCTTACAGGCCTTATAAAAACTGATATAAAGTTGTGGTAATAGCCCTTAAAGGAACTATCGGAAAGCTTGAGACTATAGTAAACATATAACATTCGGAACTACCTGCAATTACATATATGCGACTTCACTGGTAACAAACACAAAATAGACCCTGGAAATTATTGGTGTTTTTCTTGCAGGTGTTGTCGAGTACCTCAAAAATAAGTTGTTCAAGTTCTCGAAATACAACTAAAAATCTTCAGCGAAAATTAACTGTTTTTCAACTTCTTAACTGACTTGGAGACAACAAACCTCTCAAAGGAGGCATATTTTTTTAAATTTTCTTCGCATCTTCCAAGATCCATATTTCAAAAGTGTATTTTGATGTGTATAAAAAGAATTGTTTGTGTTATTATCCAAATTAAAATTAATAAACTATATAAAATAGTTTGCCATTCTATCAAAATAAGCTTGAAGCGAACGCTTTCATCACGTGTTGTCCTCTTTATTCTCTTTACCTTTAGTTCGATTCATATATAAAACAAAATCTCGGAAAGATGAGAAAAAAAGATAAAAAAACATGCAATTGATAAAGAAATACATACGAGCTCCTTAAATAATATGTATATATCATTGCAGAGGTCTAAATATATCCTTAATCTGCTCACGCCGCACAGTGAGACAGCCCTATAGTAACCGCGGCAAAAAATGGTTTTTGACGTGTCGTCCAATTTGGATGTAATTTTCACAGTATATTAACAGATATATGAGTAACATATCCCTGAAATTTCAGCCTCATAACTTCATTACTTTTTGGTCTAGAGCAAGTCCAAATTGAGGTATGCCAACGAGCTTGAAATATGTTAGTTCAATATGTAATATTCAAAAGCTTATTAATAAAAAACTACATAATAAATATAACTTTAAAGTATTTTTTAAATTAATTTAGTTATTGTAGAATGAGTAGATGAAAAAATAAATTTAAAA
Source organism: Linnaemya vulpina (assembly GCA_963675445.1). Taxonomy (NCBI): domain Eukaryota; kingdom Metazoa; phylum Arthropoda; class Insecta; order Diptera; family Tachinidae; genus Linnaemya; species Linnaemya vulpina. The sequence continues at coordinate 52,223,423 of OY776277.1, forward strand.
AAAAACAGAAAAAAAAATTCTTAACAACAGGATTGTGGTGTAAAAATTGAACATTTTGCATTTTCAATGGACTAGGAAATATAGAGCAGCCCCTCGCCCTAGGTGCAGACTTATATCAAATGAAAGATTGAAGTCTCAGCTTTCATTTGATGTAAAGGAAATATAGCAAAAGTTTGCAAAAGTACTTTAAACATACAAAAAATACGCAACGCGCACATTCTGTCGGTATACGTACTATGTTAGCATGCAATGGCATGTTTACAACTTTTTAGTTTTATTTTTTTTAATTGTCACTCACTTATTGTTTATTATCTAAGAGAAGTAAAATATCTCAATTTTGTGAAAGTTTTCCAAAAGAGTTGATAGTGTCTGCTGCTAAAAAATATGAAAAGAGTGAACAATTCAAATCATTTACACCACAGAAAGCCCTCAGCCTTATAATTGATGCTTCATTATCAAGACACCAATATGATGTTTTAAGAAGCTCTGCAAAAGAAATTGGTTGTGATATATTCCCACACTATAGCAAAATATTAGAAGTTAAAAAAAATGCTATCCTGCAAATATTAAGGTTGATGAACGTTTTAGCAGTGTTGGATTACAAGAATTACTTGATCACACTGTTTCAAGAATTTTTCAAACAAAAACAAAAAGTGAGATTGATGAGATTCCAAATGAGTTGAATTTAATAAGTAAATGGGGGTGTGATGGATCATCAGGGCACAGTGAATATCATCAACGTTTCACCGATGAAAATGTTTCTGATAAAAATATGTTTTTAACATCTCTTGTTCCGTTAAAGTTAACTGATCTTTACAATGATTCTTATTTGTGTTGGAAAAATTCAGAACCATCTTCAATAAGACTTTGTAGGCCTATGAAATTCGAATTTGTGAAAGAAACAACAGATGTTATTAACAATGAAGTGGATCGTGTAAATACAGAAATTCAAAATTTAAAAACGACAGAATTCGAAATGTTCAACAAGAACTATGACGATGATTGACGGAAAAGTGGCAACAACAGTCAGTAAGAATTGCTCGATGGCTGTTTGTTTCATATGTGTAGCAAAACCAACTGAAATGAATAATTTGGAAGCGGTTATCTTGAGAACGAATTCAGCTGAAGCATTGAAATTTGGAATTTCGCCGCTACATGTTCCAATAGAATTCATGGAATGTATATTACATATCAGTTATAATAAAAGTTTTAAGGCGTGGAGGACAAATAAAGACACAAAAGACCAGATAGAAGCTGTTAAAACAGAAATAAAAAGAAATTTGAAATTAGTTCTGGGTTTAAAAGTCGATGTGGTGAAACAAGGCATGGGAACAACCAATGATGGTAATGTCTCTAGAAGACTTTTTGAAAATCCACAAATAACCGCTGACATAACTGGTATAAATGAAGACTTAATTCACCGATTTAAAGTTATATTAAATACTATAAATACTAGTAAAAATATAGATGTTGGTAAATTCCATACGTATTGCATGGACACTGCAAAATTGTATGAGGAGCTTTATGGCTGGTATTACATGCCTATCACTGTCCATAAAGTTCTCATTCACGGCAACAAAATGGTTTCTGAGGCCATATTGCCAATAGGTTTGTTTGCAATTTTTTTTTAAGTATTTTTTAAATTTTATTTAATATTAACTCTTTTTTTTTTTTGCTACAGGAATGTTATCCGAAGAAGCGCAAGAAGCAATGAATAAGGAGTATAGAAACTGTAGGCTATTTCATTCTCGTAAAAATTCAGGTATTTCTGCGAATGAAGATGTAATGCACTATTTGCAAATATCATCAGATCCTTATATTAATTCATTTAGAATGAGATTGCAATTGAAAAAATTAGAATACCATGATGATGTTAAAAAATTATTGATAGAATGAAAATAAAATTTCTTTTTTATTGCATTTCAATACGAGGTGGGCGTAATAGTGGGCGTGTTACTGTCATTTTGGCATGAAACATTTTAAATGATATAAATTACAGTAATATCAAATTTGAAGGCTATACCTAAAATATTTTAGAAAAAATTGCACTTTTTATGTTGCGGTTTATGGCTGATGGGGGTAAAAGTGGGCCAAAGTTCAAAATTTTTTTCCAATAATATTTGTAACAATATAGAATTCAAATATACCAAAAATGAAAGTTATAGCTAAAGCATTACGGACAGTACGACATTTTACAAATTTTGATTGTATGAGAGGTGGGCGTAAAAGTGGGCGAATTTTATCTTTTATTTTTTTTTTAACTGGAGTTGTTTGAAAAATAACCTGTGCAAAATTTCAGAACTCTGCAATTACTCCTAGTATTTAATGCCGGCGTTGTCTCACTGTGCGCCGTGAAAATCGGGTGGCTCGTACCGAAGTTATTGAGCTAAAAGTGATTTATGTGGAAGTAAATTTAAATGTTTTAAAACCACTTTTAAAAAAATCAAATGATATTTTCAAAACGTACCATTCTGCACTCACAATATCAATGACCAGATTTATCCGATGGCATTTTCCGGATATCTCTACTTGATATTGTAAATTATCAATAATCAATATAACAAGGCGCAAAGCAAAATGTCTTCGGGTAAATGTGATAATATTCTTGTACACAATTGTGAGAAAATTGTATAAGAGGACTAAGTACAGATATCAATTCCAATCTAAACTTTATATATGAGTTACCTTGTGATTATGTCAAAATGTTCCACTTTATGAATTTTTCTTCCAACATACATCATTACATGCATGTGTGTATGCGTAGATTTGAAAAGATACATTGTTACTGATGATCGTTGCGTCGTTACGCAAGTAGAACTGAACATGGGGTAGAGTTTTATTTTAATCGTGAATTTTATATAGTTTTCGCAATTCGAGATTCAAAATGAATGTACTGGACGAATGTACTGGACGAATGTACTGGACAGCTGTACGAATGGTTTAATACTCGGTGGATGTGTCTTTATTTCCAGGTACTTGAAGAAAATAGGCTTAAAGATATTTGCATAATGTAGGCTGCTACAGGCTGATATATCTATCCTAACAAGAGCAACAAATTCGATGAAGTACTGTAGCATACAACAATTTAGTTGGCTCTTTGGTTATGCTGGCAACTTGTAAAACTGATATGTTTTAATGGTTTTCAGTTCTTATTCACTCAAAATTTTTTTTTGCGAAATTTGACTTATAAGTAGTTTATAATCGTAAAATATTTTTTGTGAATAAGGCTTTTTGTATATAACAAAACATTTTCTTGCAAGCAAAAATTATGAGAAATATGTGTGTTACCTCTTTGCAGGCATTCAAGAAATGGCCCCCACAACTATTTCGGAATGTTCTCATGCTGTATGACCTTGAAAATCTTTTTTGCAGCCCGAACCACAAAGTAACATATTGCTCGATCACGATTTCACCCCAAAATGTTGTAAGATTTAAAAACTAAAACAATAATCATGATCGCTTGCACTTGTAAGCAGTAACATTTTACAAATATAATAACATCCTTAAGACGTGTCAAATATGTAACAGTTCTGCTTTAATTCTGTTTCATATTGTGTTTTACAAACATGTAGCCTACACACTAGAAGTGATAGCGAGAATATATTTAAATGAGAAATAAAACGGCACCTGCAGAATCTTTTTCGACACAAGTTTTTAATCTTTAACTAACTTTTTCTTATGAGCCGAAATTTGTAACATATCTTCTAATTCTCAGTACGAGTAAATAATATCAGCACAAAGTTTACAAAAAATCTAAAAACTGGCGCAAGAATATTTTTATATTTTCATGTGGTATATCTCTAATGGGAACGAGCATACAACGTCATCAGAAGAAGTGTTACCCAGACATAAAACAATATCTCCTCGGATATATTTGCTCAAAATCAGCAATAATCATGACTAACGACTCTAGTCTTCAGTTACAGAACTCAGTAATCTTGGGTATCATGAGACAAGTGATGTTTGAACAATGCAAATGTTATATATATATATATATATATATATATATATATATTTTGTTCATTCTACTAAACAAATGCACCACTCACCAGCTTACATACGAAGCATTGTTCAAACTCAACAATGGTGCATCGATATTACATAACGCCCTTTTAAAAGGAAATTTTCTACGCCAGTGTATTTAAAAACATTCAGAGATCCATACATATTCTTGTGTTCGCATGTGTGTTTATATGTGCTTCAACAACCATGTTGGATTGTTCCTGTTTTTCTGTTTCTTTCATATTCTCCACCCGATTTCTCGCTCTTTATAAAATAATTTTCTCTCTCTCACTAGCTGTTATTGAACGAAAAAACATATTATTGATTTGCAGATTGACGCATATATGCACAAACATGGGGTCCGATGTTTGGAGTTAAATTTCTTTTGTCCTCCGCAGTGAAGTTTTTATGTGAACATGTGTTGTATTTGTTCTTGGCTCACTTACTCAATGACTGACTTCGAAGAGGATTGATATAAATTCGTAAACATTTTATTTATAAATATGTAGGCTTGTATATTTATGATATATTCCTTTGAGATATATTCAAATCAGATATGGGAATAAAGAGTTTGTTTGGTATATATTATGTCAAACATGCAGTCAGATGTGTTTGTATGTACATTTAAACATACACATGCATATCATTCCCCCTAACATCCATGTCAAACTTATATTTTTCGCTAAGAAACTCATCGCATGGCTTCCTTATACAATTTGGCGCTCATAATAATTGAACACCTTGCAGAAGTCAGGAACAAGTTGAATTGTAATCGTATATCCATCTGTGACTTAAAACCAAGAGTATGCGTTCTAAAATATATTTGAAAAATTAATTTATTGCTAAAATCTCTTTTGCGAATCTTTTGCCTTTTTATTTCTCTTTTTTTATAACCTCCTTTTCGTAAAAATGCATTCGTTTTACTCATACTTTTTGCTTTTGTTTTTCAGCTTTCAGAGGTATTTTTATTTATTTAAAGCATTTAGTCGTTTTATGTACATCTTTCAAACGATATAAATGAAGTTTAAGCCAAAAACAAGTGCATGTTAACGGTATATAACAAGTAAAGTATAAAAATAAAAAACTAATTGTGATTAGTTTCAATGCTTGCATAAACTGATATATCAATAAGTATCTTTAGAAGCACGTATGTACGTACTTGTATATGTAAAAACTTGTATACATATACTTTTGTATTAGTATTTATATACTATACCATCGAAATTCTTGCTCTTTAACCGTAAATTGTAAAATTGTTGATTCTGTGCAGATCATAACGGTGGCTTATACATAACAATTTCTTTAAAACGCTAGATTTATTTAAAATATTTGTAGCACGCGTACAGGTTCCATTATTAGATAAACATTATATATAAACAGTGTTTTGACACTACTGAGCATTTTTACTACCGAGTATGTTCAACTCGAATCATATTGCTTTGCACATTATTTTGAGATGCATCGCTTCGAACGTACATACGGAGCATGAAAATATTTATATCTTTTCTAATTTTTATCGAAATTCATTGTCAGCTTACACGAACTAGGTGCCGCGAAGAAAATAGAATTGAGATATTCAAAGACAGAGTGTACGGCAATAAGCCAGGAACAAGGGATGAAATAGCTCGGAACTTTAACGAAATCGATTTTCAATTATGGCCAATATTCTGTTTCACATATGCTTCTCATAGATCTTTCTATCGTTATATCAAATATTAATAGAACTTTCTAAAACCTTTTGGCCTTTTTTACTATTAACATCGTGGTTTATGGTTGGACCTCCTTTTATAAGCTAGTGCAAATGCACTATTTCATTACTTCGATTGACATCAATTTGTCTCAAGTAAAAAGAAATGTCTCATAAATATTTTGAGAAACTTTAACCATTAATTTCTATTATTTACAAGTGGTTTCACGTTATGCTACGGTCTTCTTAGTAAAAATGATATCAAATACTCATTTCACTTAAAAGAGTTTTTCATATTGGAAGTTATGTTACGATCTATTAAAATCGTAACCTAATATAATAAAATCTTAACGTTCTTCATACATAATATTATGTATGAAGGAGGTGACGATTCCTGCTGGAGTTTTGTAGTCTCCCATCTGACAAGCCGCCAGGCGGTGGATAGAGGGAGATTTTGTCAGGAATCCTTCTGATACGCTGTACTGGTGCTCAGTTGTATCCCTGTCATATCTTGGGTTCCGTTCGAATCTGTAAGTTATTACCAGGTTGTCTTACAGAATTGGGTCAAATCTGGCTTGTATATCACAGTCTCTCTTTTAACAGGTTTCCTTGAATCTGAGCGTGCTGTGTAAACGAGATGCTCTGAATGGTGACAACCGAGTGAGGCACTGGTCGGTTGTAAAATTCGTCCATCCCAATGCAAACTACAATGGGTGGTCCAATCCCTAACGTGCAGCTCGTGTGAGCGAAATTGAGAAGAATATAAGAAAAACCTTACAAAGTCAAACTGACTGATTGTCCAAAACCTCTTGTTCTTCCTCAGGGAAGACTAGCGCAGCCCGTCCTAGGGCTAAAGTTCGAGCACATCCGTTGCAGCAAAAGCGAATGCCAATCTATTGGCCAGTAAAAAGAAGGGTGGGCCAACTGAGAAAACCTCGGTAGTGCCGAATGCACCCACTAAGAAATTGGTAGGTGTGCCAACTGGTGTAACCCCAGCAGTGTCAGAGGAACCTGTCTCGGAAACAGCTGGATCACATATAGCTGCCGCAACCTACCTAAAGTAGATCCGCGATTTTTAACCCTAGACCTCAAGCGATCGACCACTTCAAGGCAGATAAGAGTTCGTATGAAAATTTCTTAGTCGTAGTTTTAATAAACGGTTGGGTGCCAAGGGAATTGTATAAAATTATATTTTATTCCATAAACACATCTGGGACGAAGGACGACTTTTTCGTAACGAATATTTGTCGGTGGAAATAAAACACATTCCTCAGCAATGAAAATCGTTTTATCACTTAACAAAATCTTTGTGAAGATGAAACTTTTTCTAAAAGTTACCGTGACGAAATTGAGAATTGCAAAGTTTTTATGCCACCACAGTTTTTCATCGGTGCCCCAACTAGTTGGCAGTGACTGTGCGTTTAAGAGCATGGCAGTCAGTGTTGGAGAAAGTAATTTCCGTATTCTTCATTCAATTTAGTGGATTTGTTACACGAAAACAGTATAGGCTTCCTAGATCTTATAATTAATTTTAATTTTCCATTTGTTAAAGTATTTTTCGCATACGCTGCACAAGGCTGTATAATCGGCTTAGAAAGCTACAACTTCCTGTAGTATCAATTGAGATAAGATCAGATCTTGGGGCACTCTGGACTGCAAGGTTTTACCTCTGAATAAATCCCTGATAACTATACCATAAGTGACCCTACCATAATATTCATAGAGGCAATAGACAACTCATTATGTGCAGCTTGTATATTATGCTAAATGGAGTCGAATGCTTGTTAACAAATAAGAAAGAGACATTACAAAATTATTCAAGTAGGTTAAAGCCCCCTGAAGATTTAGCAGAAGTGCCAATATGGACATGCTTAAGCCGAAACAAATAAAGTGTGAATATATTGGGTACGATATTCATACTACTGGAGAGAATGTAGGATACAACACATTCATTCAAATTTTGCAATCAATGGGATAGCAAGTCTCTACCATATTTATCGTCAATGAAATGAAAACGCAGCCCTGCCGAATATATCATTGGCATTTATTTTCACATGATTTATATGAAACCACAATTAAGTGCTTGTACTACCCGAATTTCAGTTTCCGAATACTCCGAATACGAATATTTGAATATATGTCGGATAGAAATTAGGAGTTGATCTTTGTTGCACAAATCCAAATAAATTAATAATGTGCCGGAAATAAAATATTGCCAAGAATAAAGTAGGTTAACATAAATAAACACATTTGCAAAGCCGAAAGAGGAACGAGGAGAAATGATAACGAGCAAAAAACTATTTTAATATCTTATGTTGCTCATTTTTATGTACTACCAATTTTATAGATACTTTAGCACATGACCGTATTTCTTCTGGCTCGAGGATATAAATTTTATATTGATATCTGTATGTAGTCAATAAATATTTATAGATAATTTGGTACAAATAACAACAATAAAAGCAAAAAATGGAATAAAAACTTGCAAGAATTACAGACAAAGCGGTTGGTGTATGATTTTCCTTGCTGCAGTCGTTATATGCAATAATTTGGTTTTTTTTTATTTTCAGTTGTTAAATTGCCGACGGTGCTCATAAAACATGTGCAAGAACATTTCCATCATCGTCAGAAACCAGACACAATTGTCTTAATCATTTTTTAAGAAGAATTAATGGAAGTGTTAGTAAGAATATATATTTTACGAATACATACAAAAATGCTGCAGCAATACACCGAGTATGTGTGTAAGTAAGTATGCATACTACCGTGCGAATGTTTCGCTTGGTGGTAATTTATTTATCAAACAATATATGAAATTTACTACATTTAATAAGTCAGTTAATGGTTGAAAATAATGGCCAATTAATCTTCAATTTTATGTAGTCGTATTTGCGTTGTGTTTTTCTTTCATAAAATTGCTCATTGATGAATTTGCGTTTATAATTTTATAGTCATTCATAGTGCCTATATTAACGATAATTATAAGCAAATTTATTAATTCAATTTAGCAAGCCCGAACGCAGTACTCTTAAAAAGCTTTTACATAGAAGTTGTTTAGACATTTTAAAAAAATATATTTGGATTGCCTTGACATTCCCGTAGAACAATCGATCAAAGTACAATACGGGGGATATGAGGGCCGTTCAGTAAGTCCATAGTACGTAGAACACAGTTTAGGCAACGACATCCCCATACAATAAATGGAAAAAGCCAAAATGTTACGTCGATGCATAAACAACCGTCTTGCCAAACAACAGTTAAAAATAGAAATAAGTACAGCTAACTTCCTTCATAAAATTGTTTTTAAAAATAACGTTTTTTAAAACAATGAGAGGATTTCCCGCTCATTAAATAAGGAAAGGAATTTTTAGAACACATTCCTATGTCACTCTATATTCTGGGCAACCGATATATAATGCAATAATGCACTTATTCATGCAAGAGATAAAGTGGTTCTAACAGCTTATCTGTAAGATAAATTTTTCTATATTGTAACTAAAGCGAATGGTTAGATTGATAACGAGCATTGTGCGGGAGTTAGAACGGAGTGGATTGTATTGCGTGGACAGATGAAAAGATATACAAATTGTTTTAGCTAATCCTCATGAAGCAGTTAATAGGGTTACTTCATTTTGTGATCCGATTCTTTCCCGATTCATTAATATATAAAACATTTTCCTAGATCCTCCTGGAGTATGTGATATATTATTGTCTTTGTAGCTTTTAATCATTTGTTGTAATGAACGGAAGGTGCACATACAGATTACTCGATATCATCCCGAATCGTCACCATATATATTTTTATGAGTAGTTTTTACAGTAACAGAAAAAATTAAGATGTAAATAAAAACAAGTAAAAGTGCTATATTCGGCTGTGCCAAATCTTATATACCCTTCACCAACGTACGTCAGGCATTACACATATTTTTGAGTACCAATTTTGTGCTTTCTAATTTATAAGCGCAATAAAAACAACTTCAGTAGCATATTTTGGTTACTTTTATAAAAAAAAATATACAAAATATCCCACGCCTGGAAACGAAATTTTAATTTTTCAAATTTTTTTTACCAATACAAGTCTTCATAATGTGTAACCCGGTTTTATTTAAGCAAAACTACAAATTTTAAACTATTTTGGCAACTTCCATGTTATACAAAATATTGGAATCAAAATATAGATTTTTTAAATACTTGATATTAATTTTGTTTTTTCCTGAATTAAAAAATAGTTTTAATTAATAAAAAAAAAACTGCGTTAGTTACCCTTTGATTTTTATAAAATTTCAATTTCCCACCCCTGGAAGCAAAAGCTTTTTCATCAATGTAAATCTTCATGATGTATAAAACGGTTTTATTTAAGAAAAACTTGAATTTTTTAAACATTTTAGTTATTATAAGTACCACAAAATACCGAATGTGAAAAAAAATTTAGTTTGCCATCCCTGGAATTTTTTTTTTAGTCCTAAATGGACAATTGGGGAGTCCCAAGGCATGAAATAGGTTCAATTTTCAAATAAGCAAAAAAATAATCGGCTTTTGGTGTTAATTTTGCGTCGAGAAATAGGTGTAAGCTTCCCAGCTCTGAAACCGTCCTTCCGATTTTTCTGAATTTCAATACCACTCTAAGTTAGCTCACCAATCGATCAGTCCAAGAATGAAGACTCTAGCTCTTCTGGGGGCTTGGGAATCCGATTTCACGTACAGACAGACGGACATTGCTCAATCGTCATCGCTATTCATAAGGATCCAGAATATATATACTTTATGGGGTCGCATATTGATATCGAAGAAATTACACACGGAACGACAAACCTAAATATACCCTTTCACATTTTTGTGAAGGGTATAATTATTGAGAGAAATTCTGAAGTTTAATTCGGTTGTCGTCCCTTACTTTTTCTCATATTTGATTTCCACGGCATAATTCTGTTTCTTACACTAAACAAAGATAGCTCCTGTTCATATTCATATACGACTTCGAAGGTTCACAGACAGAAATACAACAAATTGCAAAAATCATAAACATTCTCAGATTTTTTAGAAAAACTCGAATACCATATATATTTCACAAAATTTTTTCTTTTTATTGTGTGATGGCAAGCAACCCCCGTAATCTAATACTTATTTATATATTTTATTTCTTCTTAGATGTAAATGCATATATGTATTTGGAACAGAGCTGTCCAAAGGAATATTCAGAGTAGCAGTGCATAAAACATATAATAAGTTTGAACTTAAGTGAAAACTTAAAAAATATATTATACAAATAATTAGCAATAGAAGAAAAAAAAACTTCAAAAATCTAACCTGGAATTCTTCAAGTAGTTTCATGTCTGTATAAGAATCTATGTGGCAAAAAGAATTCTAAAAAATATTCATTATATTATGTTATGTTTCCTTACATTCTTTTTATATATAAATATGCTAGTACATAAAAATATGTATCAGTAATAAATCTCAAATTATTATTATATTTATTTGATATCACTATCTTCGTATAGAGATCTAGTGACCATTTGGAGTTATCAGCAATGAATTACAGGGATATACATACTTGTACTTAGGCGGATTAACACTAAGACTGTGAAGTTTAAGATCCCAGGCTTGACACTGTGCTGATGTACATCATACTTCTTCGCCGATAAATTAGGTAGTAAAATTGCTAATATAAAACTCTTCATAAAGAAAGTTAACAAACATGTCACTCACACATTAAGGCTCAAAAAATACGATCATAAGAGACAGTTGTCCACCCTATTTTGTTTGCCCAAGACAAAGCTTTATAAAAAATTAAAACAATCAATTTAATACCAATCACAGGACCCAATTACTGGAATCCTGCTATGTATAAGTTCAATGTGGCGAGTGTCAGAAAGGAATCAAATAGATTTTAGTTGGATGCCTGCTCACTGGGCAGATGGTTACAAACAATGAGTGTTATTTATTTGGGCCGCTATTATCGCTACTATTCTTATAGATTTACGTAAAACCTTCTTGATTTAGTTTATATTGTTTTATTTTGGTGCTGTAGTTGCCCATTTCTGTTGCATTAATGTCCGAAGTAAACAGAAGCAAAGTTCTCTACACACACAGTTTAAAGGAAAGTTTCCGTTTGCTCGATATTTCTTTGTTTGTATATATGTTTTGTTGTTTATTCTATGTACTTCTGACTAGTCTTCCTTAAATGAAATAGGAAAAATTAAAATGGGTTTTAATGTTTGTCAAACGGCAGGAAGACGTAAGCCAGGAAGCTTATCCAAACAATACGGATACGCAGTAAATCTATGCGCATAAACACACATACATTCATGTGTGTAACTCAGTGTATGTGTATGTTCATTATACGAAGTAACAGTAGCAAAATGGCGGCACGTTTTCTTTCTGTTGAAAGTGAATGGAATAACAAAATTGAGATCATAAATTTTAGCTGTCTTATTTGAAAAAAGGATATATAAAAAAATTAATATATTAATGGAACTGTGCCTTAAAGCCAATAAAGGAGGAGGAACAGAAGTTTGAAAATGGAAATTTAGATAAAAGTATAAACGAACTACACTATAAGACTCTAACAAAAAGCTATAAAACTCACAACAGCAAAATGGGGTAAAATTAAGTCCTCTCTCATTCTGGATAACTCTCCGTTTGTAATTCATGTGAAGTTAAGGGGTTGGTACAGGGATACATAATGATATCCTCCAAATTGTAGCAATTTTCAAGGAAAAGTGTGTATTTCTCAATCCAAATATTTTATTTTATTAAAAATTATTTTATTGCAATCTATCAATTAGTACATAATGATAATGTGCAAATTAGATGAATTGTAAATATGACAGTTGGACTTGTACTTTTCATATGGGTACAAGTATAAAGAAATAGAAAATCAATTCTTTAATATATTGAATTACAATAAACAATTAGCAACTGTTTAGTATGACTATAAATTACAGATAACAGATTTTTTAATGTGTGAGAGAAAAAAAAAAAAAAAATATATATATATATATATATATATATATATATAATAATGGAAGATCTAATATATGACATCTCTTAAGTCCAATCCAAACATACAAAATTGTTTTATTTAAAATGTTAAACATACATTTTTATTTGACAAATTATTTTTTTTTATACTCATATAATGTAGGTTTATAGGAATATAGATATATAATTTAGAGCAAATATCGACCTCCAGCGTCTCGGGAGACGTCCCATCTTTTAAAAAGTTTGCAAAAATCGTTTCGTTTACCCCGCCAATGCAGTGCCGACCTTAATTTTTCGGAGCATCACACAGTAAACTGTCTGGTGGAAAAAAAATCAAAAACAAACTTACAACTTTATCAATATGACATGAAAGTGGTTTGGTTTTCCATTTGCGTTAGACATGTAAAAAGTTACACGGCTTTAACTCATAACTTTTAAGTAACAAAATATCGGTTTGGAAAAATGCATATAATAAATTCATTTTTCAATAAAAATGCTTGCAATTATATTTGTTTTATTCAGGAATGTAGCAGAAACAATAAAAAATCCTAAAAATCAAATATTTATAACAACATTGTAAGAAAAATTGCGTAGAAATTAGCCAAAATATGTACTTAAAAAAAAAGCTTCGTTGGAATAAGCACATCACAACACTACTTTTATGCATCAATAATTTTATTTTCTGTTATACATATATACTAAAATATGTATAATTAGGTTTAGGTGTTTTCTATGTCAACTTTTGAAATATAATGATTTTAAAAATCATCCATAATATATATATATATATATATATATATATATATATATATATATGTATATATATATATATATATATATATATATATATATATTAAAATTATCAGTTGCTATATTTAATGTTTGATAATGTATGATGCCTTAAACCAAAGAATACCAAGGAGAATGACTCTAACACATATAAAACCTTATTCTCACATAATTAAACACCATGTGAAACTAACTGTTTATTAATACAAATACGTACTTAAGCGACAACCGCCAAAAAGTCGGTGTCGAAGTGCTTTATATGACAAGCTAAACCTAAAGATATGAACAATCTTAGTATTACTTATTCTCCCCACGAAGACCACTATAAATATGGAATTCCACCTTTACATTGTTTGCTAAGATGCTTTGAGTGCATGTTACACATGCGTATCGATTGCCTTTTAAGACTTGGAAAGTTAGGAATGATAAGAAAGAATTGTGCAATGAAAGAGAAAAAAACAAATTCAAGACAAATTTTGATCTGAGATGGGATTAACAGTTGTTAAAGTGAAGTTAAATTTTGGCACCAGTAATGATGGCAATACAGTTCAAAATGTTTTTAACGAATCCAAAAAATCATCCAAGATTACAGGAGTTAATGAACATTTGATATATAATTTGAGTTAAATATATGTATATGATCCTGGACCATCATGCGCATCAATCTTCATTACGGAAGACCGACTGGAATACATTGTTTCTAAGTTGCAGCTATCACAACGGAAATCTGAAGAGCTTCCACAACTTTTAAAAGAATAAAACTTACTGAAACCTGGGTCAAAGGTCACAAAATATAGAAGACGACAGTCAGACCTTCAAAAAATGTTTTACTCTTGATGACTCAAAAACGTTTTTCTATTGTAAGGACACGAAGATGCTCATGGAACAGATGAAAATTGCGTACGATCTTAACGACTGATGGCTGTCCACAGACAGCTCGAAATAAAGTTTAAAATTAATATATAACAAATAAATACCGAAACAAATACTTTATTAAATTAATCTCCAAAAAATTTATATAAAACTATAAAATTTGAGTTAAAAATTTATATATCTGGGCATAAAGGAATTTTTATGGCCTGTTTTTGGTATCTAGACACGTTCAGACTATATTGATATGTTAATTGTAGCTTTACGTGGCTACAATTTTACCATATATGTATAGTGTATGAAAAATAAAAATTTCCCAAAAGTTATGATCAAAAAACCGAAAAAAATTTTTTTTGTTCTCTATCTTTTTTAAAAAAACTCTGAAATTAAATACATTTTTGTCATAAAATTTTAACAAGAAACATTCAACCTAATCTTGGCTACATTTTTGCCGAACATAGTTAAGCGATATTTTTACTACATTTTGATATTAGAATCAAACCCATATAATCACGATCTTGCACTTTTCAAAAGGTCTTCATTTGTGTAATCCAGATTTTAATAATTACATTTTCAGGACTTATTCAAAAACTTATTTTAGTGATTAAGAAATTGTTTACAGTTGTTAAATTTAATAGATTTTGTTTGGTGCTTTATATATATATATATATATATATATATATATATATATTATGAAATTTATTTGTTGGGTGGTTGAGCAATGTCTATATGCATTTCATTGGCGCTTCTTACCAAATCATCAGTAGACTTTAACCACAGTTTTGCAAAGTTTCAAACTTCTCAACTTATTAAAAGACTTCAAAAAAAAAAGTTAATTTATTTAACATAATTCTCAGATGGTTTTTGGAAGTCTTTTAATAAGCTGAGAAGTTTGAAACCTTGCAAAGCTGTGGTTGAAGTCTACTGACGATTTGGTAAGAAGCGCCAATGAAATGCATATAGACATTGCTTAACCACCCAACAAATAAATTTCATATTATAATAGTACAATGACAATATATCAAAAAATTAGTTTATTAACTATTATATATATATATATATATATATATATATATATATTATACTATATATATTCTATATATACAGATATATATTTATTTATACTATATATATATATATATATATTTATATATATATCGGTTTATCCATTTCGTGGTTTCAAAAGTATAGGACTGGAATTCTACATCTGTCAAACTAAGTTTTTAAACCAATTTTTTTCTTTTCAGTTGAAAGTCTGACATTGACGTAAATGGATCGCTTAACTATCACACAACGCATAAAAATTATCAAAACATACTTCAAAAATGGTGATTCTGCAACAGCCACATATCGTGCCTTAAGAGGAGATTATGGTTTACATAATCGTCCAAATGTGAAGAAATTTGAAAGACTGGAACGGTTACAAATATTGTAAGGCCTGTGCATCATCGTTGCGCTCGTTCCGCTGAAAATATCGCTGCTGTAAGTGAAAGTGTTGCCGAAGACCTGAAAGTGTCGATTCCTCGTCGTTCTCAGGAATTAGGAATGTCTTACGGCATTATGGCGTATTTTGCATTTAGATCTGCACGTACATCTATATAAAGTCCAGCTCACACAACAACTGAAGCCAGCCGACCATTCACAACGTCGTAGATACGTGGAATTGGTGTTTGAACAACAGGCGGTGGAGGGCGATTTTTTTACCAAATTTTCTTCAGCGATGACGCACATTTCTCACTCGGTGGGTACGTTAATACACAAAATTGTCGTATTTGGGACTCTGGGAATCCTCAAGTAATTGAAGAGGGGCCATCTTGCCGTCTTGCTGAAACCAAAGGCCACTGGTGGCAACATTAGCCAATTTTTGCCACAAACAATATTGGTTGTCATAATTTTGGCAGCGCAGAGATTCCATGATGACGGCATTTCGTTACGCTTTTACAACAATATATAGGCCGATAATGCTGTTTACCCACAAACCACACCATACGGCCACGTCCTTTGGATGTAACGGTTTTTCGAGGCTGTTCGAGAACTTAGTGATTTGCTTACATAGCCGCCTAACTAAATATAAGCCCCACAATTAAAGATGTGTTTGTTGAAAAATGCGTTTAATTGTTCGGTCTTTCAAAGAGAAAAATTTCAAAGCATCGACGATGGTCGGTCACCTTTATTTAATGAGCGAGTACAACTTTGTAAGCTGAATATGTAGATCTTTGGTATGGTGCTTCTGACTTGTAATAGTGCTAAAAAATAAAAATTATATTAGCTTTTACATCCCTGAGTTAGTAAATTTTAAACTTTATTTTCTTGACTTGCCATACGAGCTCTATACTAGAACATATTATGTTAAAGTTTGATTTTGCATGTATATATGTTAATTTTTTTTAACATAATTGAAGTGTGTGAAAATAAAAGTATTTTGTTATAATTAAAATAAACATACACAATTATTGCTGAAACAGAAACAAGAAAGCAGAGTACAAGACCAATAATGAAATGGCATTGCATATATATATATGTATATATATATATATATATATATATATATATACATATATATATATATATATATATATATATATATATACATATATAATGAAATTTATTTGTTAGTTGGTTAAGCATTGTCCATATGGATTTCATTGGCGCTTTATACCAAATCGCCAGAAGACTTTTTTGATAAGTTTCAAACTTCTCAACTTATCAAAAGACTTTTATAAAACATTATATATACGTATACATATATATATTTGTGTATGTATATATATATATATATATATATATATATATATATATTTATGTATATATATATATATATATATATATATATATATATTTATGTACAAAAATATATAAATTTATCAAATATATGTATCCAGCTCCATATTTTTTGTACATAGATTCAGCTAAGATATTTGATGAAAAGAACACATGATGAAAACTCCAAGAAACCAAAGAAAACCAAAATTTATTCGTATTAAATTCAACAGGCCAATGCTCGGACAATGTTCTCCAATTCAGAAGGCCATGATAAATATTCCACAGCACAAGGGAAAGTCGCTGAAGTTGTCAACATTCTGCTTTTCGACAAAGAAATTTAACAAAACGAGCTGTCCTGAATGATTTAAGTAAAGGCACGATATCGCCCAGAGAGTCTTATTAATATAACAATTAATTTATAACATATTCATGACTACACTTTTCTGGTCGCTACTATGTACTCTGGAATGTAGTTGTGCTGCAACTCCGGACTAATTTCTCTTAGTTATTAAGACGGCCAAGTGTGGTATAGACGAAATGTAGCACAATTCTCTGAGCGTGTGTGGCCTTAAATTAGTTCTAGAATCAACACGCTTATATGGTGGCCTCATTATACATAAATTTACAATTATATGGTAATAAATGTTCAAAACTTTTATATACTTTATTTTGGTATTTTATTTTACTGCTTAGCTGCATGTTTCCCTGTGTTTCCTTTTATTTTTGTTTGTTTTTTATTTTTTATTTTTTTTTATTTTATTGCAGTGCGATAACACTAAACAGTAGTTGTTGTAAGCAATTTAAATAGTTTGTTGTTTTGTTAATGATGTTGTTGTTATTTTGTATTATTGTTCTAGTGGTTTTTTGTTTTCCAAATTTATGATTTAAGCCATAATATTTTATATGTTTTTATAAGGTTGTAGCATAATGTTCCTTTCATTCACTTAGTTTCTCATTCATTCATTCAGCTTCTCTCCCATATATTTTTCAATATACGAAGAAGTCAAGTTCCATCAAATGACCATAATTTTGAGGTAGCGATAATTGCGAATTGCCTTGTCATTAATTGCATATTAATTGTCTACATTTATACAGCGTGATTAATATACGATATTTGGAAGAGTTAACATATTTTGAATATGAAGAGGGAAAGCAATAGCGGTGTATGCAAACAACTTGTTAAAAGTAGTGTGAAATATTAAAGGCTATTGTTTTATTGAAACCCATAATGTTGGCTGTACGATGTTTTCTGAAGAAGTCGCTAAGATATTCCGTAGGAATATGAGAGAGTACACCTTTTAGCTTTTACCTGGTCTTTGACACGCCCTTATCTGGGCACAGTTGGCTGCATCAAGAGTTAGTAACTTATCACCAAACCGCTCGTCGGGTTGGTTTACATCTGAACCTGTTCAACTTCAAGTATCCTGTTTTATTTCACAGATAATATATGTATTGTAAACTTTATCTTGCTTTATCGTAAATATATTCAGAATGTTTGGTTAAAAAAATATACAAATAGCATTTGCGAATATTTTACTGCATTCGAGTTCTAACAATATATCAGTAAAACATATGGGTAACTGAAGCAATTTCAATTGTAGAACAAAAAATATTGACTATGCAAATGATATTATTTTAAAAATGATATCAACACGTACATAAATGGCATTATTATTCAAGAAGCCTACATCTGAAATCTTAAATCGCACGTACTAATAGTGGCCACGATGCAATAAATTTTATTTCAAAATGCTGATAATAGCAGCAAAATATAAATGTTTTAGTAACAATTCGGTATTTACAAAATCATAATGAAAACTATATACAGAAAGAAGTTTGAAAGTTTTTTTTTTTTGTTTCGAATATGAATATACAGTTCTATCTGCCTTATGCTTTTTTTGCATGTTTTACTTCAAATGTTTGGCCTTCTAATTCCTTCAAAACAATCAGAGGGACGTGTGTTTCGTGCAAACTGAAATCAGGAAAGTGTGTATTAAACGTGCAAGAAAAACCTGTATATCTTAAGTGGCCAACAACATAAGAAACGGAGGGGTTTTATGGTAAAATAAATCGACAAAAGAATCTAGTTATTAATGGGTGTGAAGGCAATAAAAATCCTGACGGCAGTAAAATTTGTTATCCACACAATTTTTGTACATAAGAAAGCACAGATTGTTATAAGTTTTTGTACAGCAGGAAAAAAAAATTTAAGAAAAAAAAAAAAAATATATATATATATATATATATATATATATATACATATATATGTATAAATATATATATATATATATATATA
>OY776277.1:52247813-52310313 GCA_963675445.1 Linnaemya vulpina
AAGACTGACGTATCGTTATTACACGGTTTTACTTAAGTCGAATATGGATATAATACTCTAGAAGTCACTATGTGAGCTAAATGGGTTTGAAGACAACAGTTTATGTAAAAGTTATATCAATAACCATGGAAGCAAATAGAATAACAAACACTTTGACTTACTTCGCCGTTTGGGTGAAATCAATAGTCACTGATGTTAACATTAGCCAATTGTGGCCACGAAAAATAAGTTGTCATGGTTTAGTAGGCGTGAAGACGATCTCTGATGTTCCAGAGATCTTCTTAAAACTTCACTGTACACCGGATATGTTTGTGTCACAACCGTCAATACGAGCATCTATTCTCAGCAACGATGTCGTAAGACTCGAATTTAGCCGTTTTTCGATGTGATACAGTAAAATATTTACATGTTATTGGGAATTGTCGTTTTAACTCTTTCATTTTTATTTTCGTGCTTATTCTTTTTTCCCGTGCTTAAACAACTTATGTTGTCAACACTCCAAATAATTTTTTTTTAATTAAAACAATTATTATTTGTTGTTGTTCTTTATATCTCTTACAACTACAATTAGAGTCGAAAAAAAGCCAACCATACAATTGAATGAAATAAGAACGTAAGAAAATCAAAAAAGGCAAGGTGATCAGTAAGTTCTTGTTATGGCTTTGATATTTGTTTTTAAGCTTCAGATATATTAATGTGGAAGTTTAAAATAAATATCGCTAGTTATTCTAAGAAATGTTGGGTAAAGGTTCCGTGATGATCTGCATTAGCTAAAACCCCTCAATTGATCAATTTGAATTTTAATATAACTTTTGGGAAAAAAGAGTCGGCACGAAAATGAAAATTAAAAAATTTAATTTAAGATGTAAAGTAATAGGGCATTCAAAATTCTTCGCTGGATGCTATCAGGATTCTACTACTGTTCTATGGCAAAATAGTAAACTTATTTATAAAAATCTTACTGATGTTTGTTCCTTAAACTATATTAGCAGTCATCCAATACCGTAAACCTTATGATGAGTCTTATGAGCATTTACCTGCTACACTTCAAAATGTATCAAACCTAGACATATAAGTAGTATTTGACGATTTCAAGACAAAGGTAGGAAAAGACATCATTGGGTTGTGCCATGTTATAGAGATCGACAAAAGCAATGGACGCTTCTGAAATTCTGTCAAGCATTTCAATGACATCCATAAATATGTTTGCAGCTTCTCGAAAAAATTACGTTCTGAAATATTTTTTTTTATATTTGGTTTTACGTTTTTCTTTTAGAGAGAGAGAGAGAGAGAGAGCGAAAGAGAGTACCTTTTTCGGAACATGAATTGGTTGAATTTAAATTCGCGTTCCGCAACATTGCAAATTTAATTTTTTAAGTAAAGTAGAACTGAGATGCCACATCATATTATATGTAAAGGGTGTTTTTTATTGAGTGGTAGAAGCATAAATCATAATAAAACATAGTAAAATATATTTGATAAAAATGAAACGGTCGTTATTGGATAGACACTTTTATGACATTAATCTTTAAATATGATTTCGGCCATGTGGCTGCCATGGCTGGCGCGTACAAGGCGCAATCTGGAACACCAATTTTCACAAACAGTAACATTCTGACCATCATCGTTTTTGAAGACATATGGGCCAATGATTCCGCCAGCCCATTAAGCGCACCAAACAGTGCTTCGACAAAAGCTTGTGGATTCTCCTCACTCCAAATGCAACAATTCTATTTATTTACGTACTCATTCAACCAAAAATGGGCTTCATCGGAAAATAACATTTTGAATGAACGAAGTGCACATTAAGTTTGACGAGCAAAACTATTATTTTGATTAAAAATTTCCACAATCTGCACGCGTTGCTCTGATGTAAGTCGATTTATAATAAGATGTCAAAGTAAATTAAACAAAGAGCAACTATCAGCTGTTAAATTGGTGATCAAATAAAGCAGTGATGCTAACTTAAAGTTGTATCACTCTATTAAAAACACCCTATACATATGTATAACAAAATACAGAACATGTTTTATATATTTTGTATGTATAACAACGCACTTGTTTCATATTGTTATTGTATATAATAAAATACGGAGCACTTGTTTTGTATTGTTTGGTATTAAAAAATATATAACTGGTGAATATTGTTATAAATAAAATTAAATATATAGCGGTATTGCCCAATTGTAAACTCACACACATAGTTTACAAAATTATTTCATATGGTAGCCTTGATGTTCCAGAACAATTGCGCGAAGTGGGTGAATCGCTTCAGAGCATACTCTCAAAAAACTGAAATGTTTCAGAACATAAATTTTGTTCTAAAACCATGGGTGGATCCAGCTTTAGGAACTGTCGCAAGATATAATATTGAAAACATATGAGTAGAAAGTAAGACGTGGATATCAGACAATACATGGAAATATATACAAGAAAGGAGTAGTCTTAAACTCCATAAAACGATAATATTATTTCTGCTGACAATGATATTCATGTAGTGAAATGAGTTAAGACGAAATACTTAGAAGAAATGATATTAGAGGCCAAAGTAGCTGCTCGCATAACCAACTTGCGAAAACTCCATGATTTAATTGACGGTTTATACCATAGATCAAATATGCAAATGGGGAGAACAGTTTATCCAGAGTCATACTTAACACTTGACAGATTCATATTGAATCCTCCAATACATATATTATCACTCAGACTTTAGCAAAGCTTATATACAACAAATTACCAGATAAAGATGGTATAACACCTTAAACGCAAACAATAGTGCACAAATTATTTATCTACAAGGAGCGATTATAAAGCTTTTTAAGCAAAATTAGTTAACGGACTTTAACAACTGTAGACTATCATCGCATAATGATTGATGACCTTAAGTTTACTGATGGTATGACTTTTCCGCAAAGTCTCAGACGTGCAAAGGATTCTTGGTGATGTCGTCATGTGGGCATGGACCACCCATAGAGTAAAGTAAAAAATTGTTCCTTTGTGGGTCTTACGAAGTTAACCGATAAGGAACATTAAAAATTATGTGATTCATAGACTTCGTATTGTTTTAGCTAATAAGTCTAAAGATGAAAATAAGTACTTATAGCTCATGCATTAAATCAACGGCCGTAATACGTAGCAAACAAAATAAGCAATGGTCATTATATTAAAGCCGTTTGTAGAAAAGTATCTAAGCATCATATGTGGAAGCTGACAGACAAAGAGACAGATAAACAGATAGATATGGTCATATATACCACATAGAGAAAAAGTCCCTACAGCAAAAACTGCATTGGCATGAAGTCGCCAAATAAATCGACTTCCGAGCCGCCTTAGAGACCAGCAGATGTACATAAGAAAAGAAACTGCAACTCCAACACATCACGTTTCACCGAATAAAAAAGGGTTTCTTGTAGAAACCCTTCATTCCCAAGAGAAATATATAAAGGAAAAAAATATTACCACATGATGACTTGAGTCCTCCAATGATAAACATGTCATATAGGCATGGAAAATCGACATCAATTCCATCTAGCAAAACATTTATCTTATCTTATTCTAATTAAGTCGCAGAGCAAAACGTACTTTTTCGCATATTTTGACATCTTGGTTTTCTGGTTTTTTATAATATTTGGTTCTAAGTCTATTAAAAAAATATTTTCAGCATAATTTGATTTACTAGAAAGTGGATTTTGATGTATCAATAAAACTTAGAGTTATCAAATCTTTCTAACAAAATGGGTTTTTGCTAATATTGCAAATATATAACTCCAGCTTCTCTATATATACGGTTTTCGAGTTATTATTTGTAAGTTATTTCATTTATATATGTATACTAAGTTCTTTCAATAAATAGGTAACAACGAACACTGTTCACCACTTCATCGACATCGACTCTATTGAATCATGAATTCATGAAGACAGATGCGTTAATTTGAGAATACTAAATCTTCACATCATTTAAATTGCCTCTTCTTCTAAAGAATATATTTGGAAATTTTAATGGTAGTGTAATACAAAAATGTGTGTAGTCATAAGAATTCCACACATCTTTTCTCCTTTCATTTATATATGTGTGTACATTCAACTTACTTTTTGAAGGGCGTTTATTTTAAAAGTCTGAAACGTATCGTTTTCTGTTTGTTAATTTCATAAAAAAGTATAAAATCGATTACTCGAAACGGTTTCCAATAGAAACACCCGAAACCCAATTATTCCAATTTTTTCAATTATTCGCAAACCGGTATCTTGCATATATCGAATATTTGAAAACTCAAGTAAAAGTCAATCAAATTGAACTTTAATAGATATCAAACCAAAGTCACGGGCTTAAGGTTTAAGCTTGCTAAGTCCATTTTATTAAATATACGATGTTTGGATGTCATCCGAAAGAAAACGAGGCGCCACATTGATTGACTAAAGTATTTGTTTAATATGAGTCGCTTGGACCTTGAAGTATTTTTTCTCACATGTAGAAAGAGGAATATCGATGCCAAAACGTTAAGGTTAGCAACATCTGAAAATTTCATAATGTTTGGCTTTAACGGCAAAACTTTGTCAATCATTAAATTTTAAGTAACTTTCACCATCACTTATTTAAAAAATTTATATTCTGTTTTCAGAAGTTGTAAAATTATCATCCATTTATTCGGGGAGTTCATTATTACAAATTTATATGCAAATTGCTTTATTTAATAAATTTCTGTATGTTTGTAAATTGGTATTCTGTACAGTTTGATGACTCATAAAAAAAATTCGTAATTTATGCACCATTTCTATTTTAATGAACGCAACAGCAACAACGACAACGACAGCAAAGTCAAAATGAAAAAAGTTATGTAAAGGAACCAAAATATATTGAAGTAAATATTAGTATCAATCCAAATATTTCGACATAACCTAAAAATATGTAAAGAAAAACAAATTCTTAGCAAATTACATTCATGGATGGCTGATGGCGTGATGATGAACGACTGAATGTGAGAATGTTCTGAGTATATATATAAGAAAAAAAAGGGCATTCGGAGGTGAGAGATGTTAAAATGAAAATGATGATGATAATGGGCCAAATATTAAAGCATTTTATGTTTTATGTAGCAGAAAGTGTAATTTCCGCTGTCTTTACGACCATGCATACACATACACATCATAGGATATATGACTTTGAATATGTTTTCTCGTTATTACGCAATTCCATATAATATTGTTTGTCACATTTTGTGATCAACGACCACTGTCTATTTACAATCTACATTTATTTCATTTGGTATACTTGAACCCGGCGTTCAGGACTCCACTGAAAGAATGCATTTGGCAGAACAATGAAGTGGGATCATAGAATTGAGAGGGCAGTTGTACAATAATCGGAGGACGGAGAACTCTTTCTCTATTTAATTTTTTACTGCTCCAGGTTATTTTCGCTACAGTACCAACGAAAGAGGATGCTGCAATGTGTCATTTAGTGTCAATCCCTGTTGGTTCTGTTCAGACGCCAGTACTTTGCCTTCATGGTTGAAACATCAGATCAAAAATATTCATGACTGAATGTTTTATTTTTTTTTTTTTTTAAATTATGAATACAAAGATGGGCCTCTATATATTTTCATATTGAAAAAGCATGTCGCCTTCTCTTACAAAGTATGTGGCAAATTTATCTTTTATTCCCAAAACATTATGAGCAGCGCCTTTCGAGGTTTTCCTAATTTTGGTTGCTTTATTCGTCTATATAGTAGCGGTAAATAAGACTTGCGCTAAAGTACATTTTACGTTTTCTACTCAATAAGTAATTATGCAATACACAGCATGGGAGTTAATTGTCTAGGTTTTACTCGTTCTAGCTTAATTGGACTAGGCAATACGCGGAATCGTGCAGATTCCAGAACGTGCTTTCTATAATTCGCTCTAGACAACCCATAATTGAAAAGTCTTTGAATTGCGAGTGTTATATGGTTTTGAGGCATTTGTAGTTAGCGCAAAGGTGTCATCAGAAACGAGAACTTACGGTACCTGTATATTTCGTAGTGGTAGTGGTTTACGTGATGGCAAATTTAATTTCACGCTTTTCAGAGCTTTAGTGAAGGAGCTTTTCTTTCGATGTATAAAAATCTGCAGGATGTATGGACAATGCCCATGAGCACAATGCTATTCGTCCCTGCAAAACAACAATTCAACGAAGTATATTAAAAATTTATTCCACGTATCTAGTTTTGTAATTGAAATAAACGTTTCCGGTCATAACAACATGTTTCCAATATAATATGGGAAAATTCCATAACCGCAGGAATGCTTACGCAACAGCCTCCAATTCTTCTCCTTTTGATGGTACGTACCTAAAGCTTGTTAATTAAATATCAAGTAGTACAAATCAAAACTATTTTAGCTGTAAATAGTCCGTCTTTAACACTTTACAAATATCATCGCATACATCTAGAATTATTCTTTAAATTGTATTGTGAGAAATGCGGAAAAGATATTGTAGCGATCTGAAACTCTCTCCAATTGCAAGATATCGGAGAGCAGCTGCCAAACGATTGGATGGGGGAATTGGCTCACGAAACCTTCGTTTTTTTTACTATGAGTGGTGCCATTAATTTTAACTATAAATTATTACAGACTTATTTTTGTATACTGTCGGTTTTTACTTGAATAGGTGATTACAAAATAATCCAAATTGGTTGAGTTCATTCAACAACATCTTTCTTCTTTGAGTCGTTGAACCCATTTACTTACCCAGCTCAGCACTAACATCCGCTGCTCAGCACTAACAATTCACATAAATCAAAATCTTCCATTATCACGACCGAGCACAACGAAATCTTAAAAATTTTCCGTAACAAATTTAGACAAAAATCTCTCGAAAATCGAGTTTTTAAATTTTGACACTTTGATTAAGCATTTTGATTAAGAAAATAGTTTTTTCCATGTTTAAACATGACACTATTTGATGAGTGTTTGAACTAACAAAAATGGCAAAAAAAAAAGAAATTGGTTAGTGTGACCACCTAACAAAATCTCTGTAATATTTTCTCTTATAATATTTCCTCAATGTGACCGTAGTATCATTTATTAATTTTTTTTTTTTCAAAATGAAAATGTGCATATAATATAAATATAGAGATATCATGTTGTGAGCTTAAGTAGCATCTTATAATAATTTTTGCACAAGAATTTGAGTAGCATCTCACAGTCAAGAAGTTAAGACTGGTTATTAAGAAAAGAATAGACCAACGGTCATGATAAGCCATGGCTTGAAAATCTTAATGGAAATTCGTTGTTTTTATTACATCTATTTTGCTTTTGAAGTCATTATTCACAAATTTTCTGCAAATTTCTTCAGTAAGTGCTTAGTAGGCATAAAATAAATTAAAAAAATTGTGTTGCAATTAGTAGGAAGATTGTGAAAATAAGATTCAAATTTTGATAATTTTTTTATTCAAAAATGGCTTGAATATTCAGTTTTTACATCTAAAATTGCTGGTAACTTCTCGATGTCATAAAAGAGCAAAACGGACAATAAAACTGATATTTTGCTTTAATTTTAATTTACATTATTTTATAAATCACTAATATATGTTCTAGCTATCCAGCAAACAATTTCAAGATTTGGAAGTAATAAAAGCTGGTGGAAGCAATGTTTTGCTTAATCAACAGCAAAAGCTTCCAATATGCCAGAGAATAAGAAAACTATTTTGGATTTCATTGCGTTTTTAGTATCTAGAGCTTCAAAAATGTGTTTTTATTATAGGAATAAATCTGTTGTCGCTCACGTCACGAACGAAATGAATGCCTTATTAGAGGACAACTGCAGTGATACAATAATCCCTTCAAAATACTTCTATGGAAGTAATAATTTTTGTGTTAATTTTATCGAGTCTGTGTTACACACAATCGAACATTTGAGAAATGTATAAATAATTATATATATAAAATGGCACAATTAAATAATCGCTATAATAATTCAATTACATCAGGTTTGATATGACTTTTTTATTTGCTGAAGTCTGTTTGGACAATTAAACAAAATTTGGTCTTTAATTCGGGGAACATGATAGAATAACAAACAAGTATATCGTTTGCTCTTGCGTACGTAAATATGTAATTACTTAAGTTTATTGCAATCGTAACAATAAAATAGTTCTCAATGACCACATTAAAACCAAATGCAAACAAAATCACTTTTTGTCACTTCAGTCCTACTTAAATAATGTGGATGGCGTGAGAAGAGTTGTGTAATTTCAACTCTTCTGCTTTCTCCATTTTATATTCAATAAGTTTATGGTCAGTAATAACTCATTTGTACGTTTACCCATTTATTGCACTAAAATTATGACATTAACGAATAAACATTGAGATTGCTAAAAACTCAAAGTAGTTGAATCGCTAAAATTTTTAAATTATTGGTTCAGTAGATGGATAAACGAATCAATGAATACATGTTTTAAGACTCTATAAATTTAATGACTTTCAAATGTTTCCTAAATTTATTATCAATAAAATTATATTCTCTTTAGAGTGTGCAGTGTTTGTGTTTGTGTTGACTGTTAATCGGTACGCACAATTAAATAAAAAAGTGGAATATAAATGATATACAAAGTGGGTAATAATATGAATCTATATAAAGGATAACGTATAAAACAAAAATATATGTCCAAGGACTCCCATTTTATCACATGGGTGTACATGGGCATAAGTGGAAATATACTAGCCGTAAGCGAGGTCATTGGATCCGTGCTATATCTCTGCCACAGGATGCGATAGAACAAAAGTGTCAAGAATCATCAGGACAGCATGTGCATGTAAGGAAGATGACAAGTCTTGATCAAGACTGGAGATAACACATAAGCCCACAAAAAGGCACATGATAAAAAGCTCGGCTAACAGACGCTGATGACCGCAAAATGGACCAAGAGTCGGAATTTAATTATGCTTTTCTCAACAAGCAGCAAAATTGGCAGGCCAATTATATATTGTTGTTTATTGCTGCTCTCATAATTAGCATGTTGAAAAATTTATACAACTTTCCATTGAGTGACGCGATGGTAAATAATATGAATCCCTTGTTATACAAATAATTTTACTCAAGCTAAGATGTTAAAAGCTAATAATAGTCCACTCAGCATAATATTATGGTGCTAGTCTGTATGGCCCTGTGCTATATTTTAATATTTTTTAAAGTCACATACGACTCTTTAAAAAACGTGGAAGGCGAAAGAAGGATGCTAGGGGATTTATATAGCGTTCTTTAAAAGGTCAATCCAAGTTAATAACTAAATAAAATTGGTGAAATGTTTTCTAAATAATACGAAATTTATATGCTGGATGGTTAAGCAATGTCTTTATGCATATTTTGGCGCTTTTACCAAATGGACAGTAGACTTCGACTACAGTTTTGATAAGTTTCAAACCGGTCATCTTATCAAAAAACTTTCATTGTTATTAAAAGGATTTCTAATTGGATAAAGGTATAGAAATATAATAAATTTCATATTACAATAGTATAATGACAGTATGTCAAATAGTTAATTTATTAACAATTTTCTGAATAATTTATTAAATTTTACTTCATATAGCGAGTAAAATTTAATAACGGTGCCGGATAGTACCGATGAATGTATTCGCCTTTTAAATTTACTTTTAATTCTACAAAACAAAATTTTATCAAAGACAATGAAATATTTCCCTAAGAATATTTTGTTATAAACTTTAAACCTAAATAAAGAGCTAGAACATATTTTAAGGTTAAATCTCACCGAATTCCAATTAAAATTCAATGTCTGTCAAAATGAAATTTATGTTCATGTCCCTTAATACCGGCAAACAGTGTTCAATACAGTTGAAATAAAACCCAACAAAATTAAATTAAAAATATCAATCATTTCAAAGAAGGGGGAATGAATCTGAATGCATATTATGTTTTTTCGTTTTGTCGACAACAATTGTATTTTCAAATTCTTGTTCGTTCCACATCCATTCAATCAAACGATGCTGTAGACAACCAACAAAGTATTTTTGTCGCTAAAATGAATATGGTGGTAGTCAGGCCGGATGGAATGGCTGGATGGATGCCTGACTAAACGGTTTCTTTGTTCATTTCTGTTTCTTATATAGTTTTGGCTTTTCTTATTTAGTTCCTTCTTAATATATCTTTTGATTGTTATTTGTCAGTTGAAGATGGTGAAGGCTTTTATCTTCCACACAACTGTTCTTCTCTTACTACGAATTTCATTTTGTGATGCTCAAGTTTATACACATTATATGTTGTTGTTGCTTTTTCTTTTTTCTTTTATATTGTATTTCAATGTCTGGGAATAAGGCAACATCCAACGCAGACGCATAATTTCAACTTCAATACATGAATGTGTATATAAGAAAGAACGATTGTTTATATGTACGTACTCGTATGTACAGTATTTAAAAATATATTTCTGCGATAAAGAAATTGGAATTTAACAGCTTAAATTTGATTTGAGTATATTAAATGATATTCCCCAATTCAGGCATTGCTTTATGACATACGTGCATTCCTATCTAAATGTAAATAAACATTGTTGGAATGTGTATATTCATGCTGCAGTTTAACAATATTGTATATATGTAATTGTTCTCAATCAGCTTGTGGCTATATAAAAATGTCATCAGAGGAAGCTGATATACTAAGTATTGGCGCGGTTACATCATGATTCCAGCCGCTGGACTATTGTTTATATGAAACATCTACTATTGTTTTTTAAGAAAAGTTATTTATAAAAAATCATTGAAGGTTTTATTATAATGAAAAACGTGTGTGTGGAGTTCAATTTATAAATGAGAGACGGTATCGCCTAGATATATACATTAGCAATTTGAGTTTCATATGTCGCATAGTCCTTTTTATTTATATTTCTTAGTAGCGCGACATGAACAATAGTTGCTCTTGGGTCATCTCAAATTTATTGTCAAGGCAAGGTGTCTTGAATGTAGTTTTAACAGATATAATATACACTTAGTGATTTCTAATCTGATTTTTTAGAAAAACTGAGAACTTTCTTTGTTAAAGAATTTTCTTATTTTATGCATACGGACTGAACGAAAAGCTGAAATATTCTTATTTCATATCTGTTGTGAGGAGGTAATTCATTGGTGTCTTACTTTCTGTCGCCATTTTATTTATTTATTTAGTATATAAAATAAAGACTAAAATCATATATTTATGTGAGTCATAGAGTATTTAACTGAGCAATAATGTCCTTTTTCATAAGATACAAGCTTTTATTAATATCAATATAGGGGCACAGCAAGTTGAACTGCTTGAGAGTCGGAGTTAGCATAGTTCGTTGAATAATATTTTATATGAAGCAAATTATAATTCCTAGTTACTCGTAATGGTACATTAAATGCATCTTATTAAAAAGAAACTCAGAATCCAGATTCCCATTTAATAGATTTGTAAGGAAAGCCACATTTAAAAAGAATAAGCTTCTAAGACCACGAACACAAAATAACAAAGACTGAACTTTGTTATAATGCACGTGGTATTGAGGATCCCATAGGACAGATCCGTATTCTAGTATTGGCCGAGCCAAGGCACTAAATAGCTGCTTCGTTAAGTATGGATCGAAAAACTCTTTGACCCATCTCTTGATGAATCCTAAAGCACCAGATGCTTTGGCATTTGTTAAGCATATATGCATAACAACATTGAAATTTAAATAATAACGCTCACCCGTAGGAGATGTTCTATTAAATCGCATGTGTTTGCATTTATCGCCATTCAATTCCACCAAGACGACAGAGCAGAGGCGATATTGCGCCTCATTTTTATATGAAAGAAATGTCCTTACATCATCAGCATACATTAGCGCGTAAGAGTGTGTAATATCCGTAGGAAGATCATTGATATATATGGTAAATAAAAGTGGTCCGAGATGACTGCCTTGTGGCACACCTTTTAAAAGTGATGTTCCAAAGCCAATGCGGTCAAGTTTATACAGCAGAAGATTGTGATTTACTCTATCAAACGAATTACTAAAATCAAAGTGTACAAAATCGGTTGGCTCTCCGCGAATGAATCCTCCATTTACTAAAGTTGTAAGCTCAAGCAAATTCATAATCGTAGACCGGGATTTCTGAAATCCATGTTGTTTTGACGTTAAAATGGAAAATATATGATGCGACATTATATCATATAAAAGTTTTTTAAATAATTTAGGTATACTACTTAAGTAATACTTAGTAACACCTCTGTAATTTGCAATAGATATATAATTTGCAATAATGTATGACTGTTTCTAAATTAATGGAATATATCGGTAATTTAAGGACTTGTTGAACAAATAAGTTAATGGGATACAAAGAAACTTACAGCAGTTCTTCAATATAAAACAGGGAACACCATCCGGAGCAGGAGAATATGAAAAGCATAAGCAGCTGATGATGGCGAAAATCTATCAAAAACCTCATCACGGAAAGGAATGGTAATGAGCCAAATATGAAGCTTGTAAATATATGTGTATAAAAATGTGACAATTAACACATTGAGTGCCATCGTACAATCTAAAAATAATTTTGTAGGGTGCCGAAATATAATAATAATTTAAGATTGAAGTTTTTGTGATAAAAAATTAGTTTTTGTACCGTTATTTGTGTGACAGCCAGCTTTACATATGGACCACGGATAATATAGTTTTATACACGCTGTTGTTATTTAGATATATGATTGCCTTGTTATTGTTTCATTATTTGGTTGTTTTTATTCATATAAATGAATTCAAGTGCACAGAGCGAAAACTGCCTAGTAGATTCAAGAAGATTTTTTCTATGAAACGTTTTTGGTGATGAGGGGTATTCCAGCAGAAAGAAGCGAATCAAATAGATTTCTTACTGTTTTTATGTGCTAAATCTTTTTAATTTTTTCAATAAGTAAAACAAATGAAATTAAGAAGAAAATCTTATTATTTAGCCTTTTTACTCAAATTCCGTTATTTTTGGCACCAAAAAAACAAACCATAGAGAAAATATTCTTGATTCTATTAGCTTTTTTATAAATTATATAAAACAAGGATTTCATATTAATTTCATTGGGCTGTCTTATTAATTTTTTCAAAAAGAATATCTTATTGATTTTATTAAGCCTACCTAATACTTTTTTTTAATTAGGTCTTTCTTCTTGATTTCATTAGGTTTCTATTTGATCATGTGTAAAATATCTTATTAATTTTTTTAATAAGAATATCTTCTTGATTATATTAGTTGGCTTGTTATTTCATGAATGCATTAAATCAACAGAGACATTTTTTATGATGTTTTTGTTTTTACATTTATAATTTAATTTTTGCGTGTTTGCATAAGTGTTGCGCCGAACATCTCTAACTATATGCACTGTAAATCAAACTTTTAGTTTAAAGTGGACAAGTGATAAGCCAAGAAGTGGAACGCGTAATAAAAATATTTTTGCTTAAAAAAGGAAAGTTCTTATTTAAATTAATTAAATCTAATTAGTAAATAATGGACTCTATTTGGCAAAAAGCATCGAAGAGTGAGAGATAATATCGAAAACAAAATTGTTTTGAAACGGAAAGACGGGAAGAGAAATCCAACAAGAAAATTATTTTATCTTTGGACTAATGTTGGAAAAGAAAACTCCGATGATATTTCTACCACTCCGGAGGAATCTTTTAAAGATTAGCATAACGGTATGAACATTGAAAATTCCTTAAAGTAATATACATATGTACATCTTTATACATTTATCTTTCCCTCTTCAAGATACACATTTCAACCGAAAATGCTAGTTGCAGCACAATTGCAGTCCACGTGATTAGGTAATTTCTTTTCTGGAGGGAAGCAAGGGAAACTAGAATTGATGAGATACAAAATGCCAGTTCTTTGACGAATATTTTTCATGAATGGCCACTATACAATGATTTCTCATGTTATGAACTTGTAAGGGTTGACAATTTGAAATTTTTTATAACTATATTAATTGATTATAATTATATTATATTACTTTAAAAATTTGTTATTATATATTTACTTACTGAGTACTGAATTATTTTCTATAGAAATATTATTATTTATATTATTTATTTTTATGTAATATCCTTCTAAATACTTTTAAGTGAACTTGTTAATAAAAATCCATAATATCAAACAAACTCAAGAAGTGTTATTAAAAATAAGAAGAAATAGCCTCATAAATTTAAGAAGAAACTCTTTTTGAAAAAAACAAAAAGAAAACCTAATATAATCAAGAAGAAGAAAACCTAATAAAATCAAGAAGAAAATCTTTTTGAAAAAAACAAGAAGATTACCAGTAAAAACCATAAGTTGTCTTCTTAATTTTTTTCAATTAGGTTTTGCTTATTAAAAAAATAAGAACTTCTTCTTGAAGAAAAACCATAGAGAAATCTTATTAATTTTGTTTTTTTTTATTAGGTACTGTTTTCTCTGTGTGTGTACCGCCAGCGGTGCAGACGGCACTCAACGAGTTAAGCCGTCTCCAACCGTATAAAAATCAGCTCTGATGAGAATTTGTAGTGAGCACGGGATAACATTCTATGAGATGTATGAGATAATATTCCTCTGTCGTACAAAATTGTCAACTAAAATTTGTTGCAATAATTTTGTGGACAAAATGTTGGTTTGAATATGCAGTATTTCGCTCAATATTTGCAATACAAGCCAACAAGGACATTTTCATTTACGCATGTTAAAGTTTATTTGACTTTCAAAAATGCAAGTAATCAGTAAATTCTTTTAATCCAAAACGGTAATGGGGTAACACAAAAATCTTTCATAGATATTTGCGTTAAAAATATTTTTATATTCAATATGCATATTCAACTGAAGCAAGATCATTCTAGTAATTATATTTCTGTACGACTTATCGATATATTCAAAATCCGTCGCCGGTTAGCACATAAAGCCCATCAAGTGTCATCTTTTTCTGTTTCCAATTTCATTTGTTTTCATATAATATAAAATTTTTTTGCCGAAATAAACATCTTTGAGGAAATGGCGGCGGAAAACAAAACACTCTGTCATATACACAGATATATTTTCATCCCATAATCGTCTTATATGTATTCAATGAAGCTTAATTTATGTAAATACTCTTTTTAATGGCGACATGTTGTTGTTCAATTCGTAAATATTTTTGTTCCATCAATGACCATCATGCTGGTCCATCGTCATCATCAGCATTACCTCCAGCATATTTAACGTCATTTAAGGAATGAATTGTTATACACAGTGGAACTTGAGACTCATTTATACGAGAATAATATGATTTTTTCACTCGTATGCACGAACTCTGAAAAAACAATCAACAATTAAAAAGAAATTCATAGCCCAACGGGCTTTGTGATTTTAAAATTGTTTTAAAGTCTACTGAACATTTGGTGGAAGAAACAATCCAATGTAGCATATACAGACTAACTTGACGTGTAATGAATAAAGATATATAAGCAAATTATTAAAGACATCGCAAGCAAATAGTTTTAAATTGGATGAACAATTAAAATTTTTTTAAATCTAAATTTACTAAAACTTTTTAGGGTGAGTACTCAGAGAATGGCCCTATTATTGAAAAAAAAAACATAATAGTTCTGAGGGGACAGATTGTGAAAATCGCTGTACACCTAAAAAGTTTATATAAAGCACCTGCGAGACGCTCCAAGTAAAAATAAAAACCACAACAAGAATATTATACTCTGGAGTTTGAAAGTTCTTCAGATATTGTATGTTCAGCAACTGTTACAAATTTTGCTCTTGACGCTTCTTATACGTGATTCCAATATCATGGTAGTTCGATATGATTATAAAAATATTGCTATAAGATATTCATAACTGTATTATAAAAAGTTTTCTAATAACTTCTTAATGAAATATTTCATTTGATTTAGTTTTGTATAGCACAGTATAAAAACTGAATATATAAAATTTTAAAATCTTCCTTTGGAATTTTCATACAAGACTTCGATGCCTTACAGCTGACTTACTCGTGAACATGGTGCATCACGAAACCATACCACTGGTCTCTGTCCACTACTTTCTACTTCTGGCGCAATGCGCTGCATACTGAGATGAGGAAAAACACTACAGGCTTAACTGATATATTTTTGAAATTCCCTTTCCCCGTCTTTAATATTTGAACTAGAACTTAACCACTTTAGTGATCGATCGAGCCCACTATACAATAGTGTATGTTTATATATGTCTGACTGACAGAGAACTAACTTTTTTTTTTATTTTAATGAACATTGGAACGTTGAGTTAAATCAGCACTTTGTGTCTCTACTCTTTATTTTTAAATCTGAATTTTGGATGTTTCCCTTTAATTTGTATTTAATTTTGTTTTATTTTCTTTTTTGTGCGCTGATTGTATATTGTCTGTTGTTCAATTACAAAGTCGTAAATTACTATTTTCATTTGACACATGACAACTCATAAAATTTGTTAAATACAAAAACAAAAAACGTATGTATCTCAAAAGGAAACGAACAGCTTCAAGATTTACAGACATGAAAAATAAAAATTTAAACGTCGGATAAAGAAACTTGTTGTATAAAAGCAACCAACCGGGTTTCAATATTTTTGCTTTTCACATGTAGTTTATCGTAAATAAGCCCAGTAAACAAGTTTGTACACGTATGGCGAGACAAAACTAGTGTGTTTCATATAATTGCTATAAGTTGTAAATTTTTGTACATCAGAACATTATACAAATATGCTCACGCGGCAAGCTTTTTTCAACATAAGAGTTGTAAAAACCTTATTGTGATTTTAATAACAATTCCATTTCGAATTCATTATCAAATATGGCGGCATTTCCAAACACAAATGCCAAACGAAATTGATAATGAAACGAAAGATATATTTTTAATGAACTGGTTTAATATTAAAATTTATTTTATAAGCCCACACAACCAAACATAAAAATCAATTCAAAATCGATTTTCCCTCCTTGTTTCTACCATTGAAATGACATAATATTTTGTTTTATCTTCAAAGACGCCATAAAACTCAAATATTTCTAAGAATCACTAAACTTTATTTTTAATAAATTAAAAATAATCGTAAGAGCACTCTAAAAAACTGCTTTCGGCAGACGAATTAAAAATTACAAATTGTCACTATTTACTGGTACTTTGCGCCATATTTTAAAGAAGATAACAGAAACTTTTATATTAAGTAAAAACTGGCGATGATACGTTCGTGATAAATGGTCTATCTGGAGAATTCTGCATATCCCTAAGTGAGATGGCGAGGCGTTTACTTTATTTCTCCTCTAGTACAGAACGTGCTTCTATTAACAAATCGTTCATTGCCTAATTAATTAATATCAAAGTAAAGAGCTAAAAGTGTGGCTCTACTGCCAAATGTTCCTGGAAGAGCCACAAAAACCCTTTGCCCAATCCGACTTCAGTGCATTTTTCTTTTTGCTTAATCTTGCATAAAGAAGAACCGCCTCGAGCGGCTTAACTGTTTTTGTATTTTTCTACATTCGAATATAAATATTAGCATCCTCTTCTCCCACGATTCAGTAGAGTATGGCAATATTTTCTTAAACATATAGTTTTGGATAAATAAAGCGATATTATACTGTTCTCGGACATTCTACTGGACACAGGTACTTAATAAAGTATTTCTATTGCTAATTCATTGCTAATAAAATCAGAAACAAAATGCTTCTTGAGCTACAACGCGCAGCCAAACAAAACTATTATCATATTCTGCTGAACGGAAAGTTTCTGTTGGTTATCACGATATACAAAATTGGTATATACAAATTTGGCATCTTCCAGACCTCTCAGCTCAAATAAGATTTCAACTTAATTTTACATTTAAATTCCCATACATAGAGAAAAAAGGCGCAGAAAATATATAATTTGGTGTTGGTTTTGAGTTAAGCCGGGATTTATATGTATGGGAATTGCTATATCAAATATATAATTCAATGCGCATTTCTGTTAAACTAATGCAAAACAACAGAAATCCTTTAACCAATAATAAACGAATAATAAATTGAAGGAAATGTTAAAACTAACACAAGAACTCAACGATCACTTCTACTGTTAATTTTCTTTCTTAATTATTCTACATTAGCAGGCGTCTCTCCTATCCAAATATATTTGCGAGATCTAATTGCCCAGAATATTCGAGCATAATTATTATGGCGTAAAATGGCAGACCGGGGTAGAATGACAACAACAACAACGTAACTATAATACAAGGTTTTGACAATTTCCTTGCTTCTCCTCCAGTGCTCGCAAACGGTTGCTATTAACCTTTTAGAAGCAACTGTATATCAGTTTGTTATCAAGCTTTTAGTAAAATTTAATTTTGAATTCTTTTTGAACTTTAATGAAGCAGGCAGCCATAAACTCGTTAATTTAAAATATATAAGAGTATACTACTTAATTAAGTAATATATCCAATATTCCAACAGCAGCAATTTTCCCTTACACTCTTATTTAAGGAGTTATATCTCGCAAATTTTCCTTTCGCCATTGGCAAGCCAAACAAACATATCAGTAAATTTTTATGTGTCTCCTTTGCTTTCTATTGCTTAACGATATATATTGAAGTATCGCCAATATTTATCGGTATCGGCATCTGTATGGTAGTCGATTATATCCTCAGTTTCATTACTTTTCAAAAATACATAGTAAATGAAAAAGTGATCAATTAAAAAACACTTAAATGATTTACGTATTTGAGTAGCGTGAATATTGTACAGATCAGAAACCATTTGAAAATGCATTTGTCGCAAAACTTTTTACAAAACTTATTTTAAATTGAGCTGACCATTATTTCCTTAACACAACGGTTTTTGCAATCGTCTTAAATTTTTAGCCATAAAAGTAAGCCACTGTTCACGAAATTCAAATTGTCATTATCATCTGGACACTTAAGCTCATGAAACAGAAGCCATCTAACGAATCCGTTTAGTTGTATTTTTATATCAATCTCTATATCTCTTGAAAGTTTTTATGTCTACATTTTGGATAAAAAAAGAGAATTCTTTTACACAATAATCGTGACAATTGTCAGCATTTTTGCTTTAGTTTCCAAATAAGAGTGGGATGTTTAAGAGGGGGTTTAAATTAAATTGCTTCCATTTGTGTTCAATTGTGCATGTCTCGTATGCAATAACCATTAAATGCAGAACATTTAGACAGTCGTCTAAGTTCAGACGTTGTTGGTGGTATTTGTGAGCAATAAAACCTGTTACAAAGTTGTAGTTAAAAGTTACAACGACGTAGTAGAAGAATACAATTGTTCTGAGCTTTTAAGGCTTAAATATATATTAAGGTTTTTATTATAAATAAAATTTATTTGTATGCACTGCACTAGTGCTTAAAGAATTAAAGAAATCATCAGTAGACTTCCATCACAGCTTTGAAAAGCTTCAAACCCCTACCCCTATGAAAAGACTTGCAAGAACCATTTCAGAATTTACAAATGTTTTTAAAAATTGCAATATAATAAGTAAAATAGGCCATTAAACTTGTAAAATTTAAGCCGATCAAATGATATTTATTCGATACGAATCTATTTCATTTTCCATGCAATTTTAAATCAAATTACTTCTAAGGAAAAATTAAAGCCAAAATCTAAATTAATGATTTGGTAAAGGAACAATGAAATGCTTCATCACCAACAAATAAGTTTAATTTTAAAAACTATGAAGAAATTTAAAATAGTACATTTAATTAAATTTTTATGCAAAACTATTTCAATATGTTCCAAAAGTTTTCTGTTACTTTTCAAAATTGGAAAAATATTTTCATTCTCAAACATTTTGGCGAGTATTTAAGTCCTACAAAATATATATCCGTATTTTTAAACTAAATATATGCATGTGAAAATAAGAATACGAATTTCAATGAAATCAACACTAAATAGCTAAAGCTCAACCTCCTCAATCTTTCTAAGCCATAAATCGTTTTGGGAATTTTACATAAAGACGAATATGTAGTCAGCTCCCAGAGCACCAGAGCACCTACTTTAAATTCTATTTCTAAAAACAAAACATTTTAATAAAGAACTTGTCATGGAATTGGGCTTATATGATGAGGTTAAGTAGTATTAACTTTAGCGAATATATATATGTATATATATATATATATATATATATATATATATATATACCAAATAACAAGCAATATCACCTTCCCACAACTAAACTTTTTCTATGATGTTGGACCACTTCTAGCTTTTTGAGCTCAGAACACTTAGCATCCAAGTGCAAGAAAGTAATCAATCTTAGCCCGCATTCGACAGCTTGAGCACCTTAAAAATATTCCTGAGACCGAGAATAGTTAAAAAAATTTTACCGTACTTCAACATAAATAAGTCCCTCACTGGCTTTCCTTTTGGGAAAATTCCATTTACTCCACACCGCATATTGCCGAAAGAAAAGTGGCCGCCATGGAT
Organism: Linnaemya vulpina; assembly: GCA_963675445.1. Taxonomy (NCBI): domain Eukaryota; kingdom Metazoa; phylum Arthropoda; class Insecta; order Diptera; family Tachinidae; genus Linnaemya; species Linnaemya vulpina. The sequence continues at coordinate 52,268,229 of OY776277.1, forward strand.
ATATCTAATATATGTAAATTATATCATGGTTTAAAAATCGATTACTTTTGCTATTAATGATGGCTTCTTTCAATAGATTGAGTGCTTTTTCAGTGGTCGCTCTCAAAATTAGTTAAGGATGGGATCTCATATATATTCATGATTATTATCTATTATTATTATTATATATGGGTAAATGGGACCCAGCATTCTTCCCTATGAAACCTATGATCATATGCATAGTAGGTGCTGTACTCAGAGGATGATTCTTACGCGTGGAATGCGTTATACCGAACTATGAAAATACATTAAATACTTGCTACAGTGATTTCCGTGTACAATTAATACAACCTTGCACTAATACAGATCAATCAGAGTTAACGAATTCATCCATATGTACAAAAAGTCAACACTAAAATATTTGACCGAGGTAAGGAAAAACCTCTACCACTAAGATTAGCGTATACGAGTTCGCTATATCGCAGCAGCATCGGCACAATGCTCTTATTTTTCGCTATCAATTTCGATTACACTGAAGAAAAACTATTCTAAAAGTCGACAGACAAGTCAAGGCAATCACAGTTAGATCAAGCAGTATCGATACCAACAGCACAATTACAAAACGTGAGAGGTGCATTTTATTAAAAGTTATCAAATCTGATATTGAACCAAAATTGAAATGGAGCTGCTTTGGAATTTATGGATACACATTCTACATACTTTACAAAAAGTCTGTCAATCTATAACTTTCTTCATTCCCTCAACAGACCGTTCTATATAATGATTCTTACTTCAATTTTAGTTTATTTCTCTTGTTTTGTTTCGTAGACTTGTAAAACATTCGATTTTTATTTAATCCTGTGTGTTTTCAATGTTACAAGTGCAATATAATATTATTTGTATATCCTTCAACATAAAGTCTTGCGTATGATTTAGTTTTTTAAATCTAGCGCTCATGAAACGAAATTATTACACAGAGTTTAGTAAAATGCAATTACAACTTCAATAAAGTATATAGCTTAATTAGTAAAGTAGGTAACTTCAGTGAGTTTTCAATCTCTCAATTTTATTTCCATAAAACTATATCAAGATGGAATGATTGATGATGGTTATGAAACAAGTGGTCAAAATTTTCATAGTCTGCACCGTATGAAAACTATTCTGGCAATCCTGAAACTAAATTATAATGCTTACCAAATTATAATACTTATAAGTTATATATTTCTGTTTAAATTTATGATATCAGTGATTTTGAAATTTTAGGTGAAATACAAATATTTCATAATTGAAACAACTATCCATCTGACTGTAAACATAAACTGTACAACAACTTTTTTAATTTCAAATTTATTTTAACTTTAAGTTTCGTCATAGACTAGGCTTTAGTCTCACGATCATTTAAATATCCATTTCATGACCTTGTTATTATTCGTTAACCATTTCACTGATATCAAGCTTTATATAACTCCATCGCAACTGCCCATCGTTAACTATTTCACTTATATCAAGCTTTATATAACTCCATCGCAACTGCCCATATGTATATAGATATAATTTAACTATATCTATATGGCTCGGGGATAAGTGCACGGATCGCTGTTCTGTTCTATTGTGTATGTTGAATGGTATTAGACGCTGTGGCATAGGAGTTAAAACATCACCTGATAATAATGCCATTAACAATATCAACGAACTTATGGTCCAAAGTAGAGTACTTTAGTCTTTTTCGGCTGAACAATCAGGAACAGTTTTTTTCGTAAAGCGTAAAATGTGTAGACTATTTGCGTAAAATGTCTAACAGACGATACCAGCACTCATAACCAAGGCAGAGTCCAGGAAACGGGTGGGCGGATGAACTGATTACTCAGCTGTGAACATTGAAAAATTATATGAAAGTATTTTAAAAACATAAACTAAAAGGAATAAAGTTAAAAGTATTGCATACATTCTCAGATAAGAGGGTATTTCTTTCAATTAATTGAGTCAATAAAGCGATATATTTAATATGTTCTCAATTATTATCTAAACATTGTTTTTAATTTTACAATATTTTATGATTGTTTACCGTTTTTAAAGAAGATTTAAACAAGCAATAGTGAATATTAGATACAAGGAAACTTTTAAATATTAAAACAAGGCCACCTAACGAATATCTCGCCCATAAAGAACATGTATTAACTTCTTTGAGTTAGCAATTGCCGAAATGTTCTTGGCAATATATAGAGCAAATTTACTAAACAATTGCGACACACATAAAACACTACTTGTCCTAACTCGTTCTACTTTAATATGTCCATTAAATAACCATCCTCAACAACAACACTAACAGCAAGCGCAGAAATATTATATGAAGGTAAATAAGACCGTTTTGCATAATAGTCGTACATTTATGTTTTCATTGCTCCTCCAAACAAGTTGAAGGTCAAAACAGACCAATGATAGAAACAAATCCATTTTATGAGTAGTTACTTTTACAAATGGATCATTTAACCCTGTTAATATATTTTTACGCTCTTGCGTAATTTTGACTAACAAACATATATTTAGTTCAGCAATTTATTTCGATTTATTATTCATTACTGCCTCATATATGATCATAAATTCTAAAATGAACAAATGTTGTACTATTCACTAGCACAAATAGCACGCACACTAATTTACTCTTAGTTTTATGATAATGGTTAGTAATAATCGTTAAATGTATGTGAAGAAAAAACGCATATTGTTAACAGATCGGAAAGATTTTTAGGCATTGCAGAAAATATAAGTGTGCTATGAAGTAAATACACAGTTTTTTGTAAGGAAATATTATATTTTATTTTTATTACAGAACACAATGATTTGTATACATGCAAACAAAAATTAAGTGGTTCTAACTTGCTACCGCATATGCTTAAGAATTGCCTTTTTGAGAGGCCGAAGACTTCACTCCTTGTTTAATAGCCAGTCGAGCAATGAGTTAGATCGACTATAGCAAGAATGAAAGAGAGAGGGAGTATCTGCCCAGCCCAATACAAATATCTATATGGAAATTTTTATAAAAGTATAACAATGTAAGCATATATTTGTCTAGCTACTCGTTGGCAACATATATATATATATATTAAATACCGTGTTGCAGCTATATGAATCGCGATATCGTACAGGTTGTAACAGTACAAATGCCGTTCTTTTCAAAAGTGGTACTTTTGCAGTATATTTATAGCGCTATAAACAAAAAGCTTAAAATTCTCTACATAATATTATTACAAAAGATTGATAGTGCTTATGTGGCTCTATTTCAATCGTGCTTTGGACAGTAGACTTCTGATATATTTAGAAACAGTTCCGAATTCTATGAGGAACTGCTTCAATTTTAAAATATCATTGATGGATTGATATGCAGTATGATTTCGTTATTGTGCTATTTGTAATAGAATTTTCTGCAATTCTTATTGTATGTCAATTTCATATGATATAATAAAATGGTAAAAAATGCAGATCATCAGGGAATCTTTACCCAACATATCATAGAATAACTAAAGACATTTATTTCAAACTTCCACTTACCAAGTGAGAATCTTAAAAGCAAATATCAAAGTCATAACAAGAACTCACTGATCACTTTTCCTTTTTTATTTTCTTACGTTTTATTCTGCAACTGGTTGGCTTTTTTCCGGCTCCAATGTAGTTGTAAGAGAAATATCGAACAACAACAACTAATAATTGCTTTAATATATAGAGTGTTGACAACATATGTTGTTTTATTTTGTTCAATAAAATGTCTCTAGTTATTCTAAGATATGTTAGGTAAAGGTTCCCTGATGATCTGCATTAACCCCAGTGAAATGCGTATAGGAACTAGCTAAAATCCCTTAACACTATAAATTTTTTAGTAAGATTTTGGGAAAAAAGAATCAGCACATTATTAAAATTAAAGAGTTTAAAAAAATTTTTAAATAGTCTACTTAAATTTAGTACGTAGCTTCTATACTGGGAGATTCTTTTTAAGCGTTTATGGCTTTTTCTAAAATAATCTTTAAATAGTATTTGAAAGATGCCGAAGAAGTGAATAGACTCTGAAACTTTTCAAACACTCCCCTGAAGTTTACTGATGATTTTCCACAAGAAATAAAAAATACAGTTGTAAATGCATAACGCTGAGCCCGTAATATATTAAGTTATATCATATATATTTACATAGACTGTCGCTCGCAATGTTTTTAATGATACAGATTTCTATATGCAGGACATGAACAGGGGGAATTAACATCAATTTAAATTTACAGTTTACACAAAACGGCAGAAGTTTCAGAAAATGGAATATATCAGTTCAATTTCTTCGCTGGGAGTTCGCTGATGGTGTGATCCAATTATTATCATTTTAATGCTCATAACATTCCACAATTTCATATTCGGTGGATTATATCATTGTTGCTTTTATTAGAATTGCCCTTTGCATTTCAGTTAATATTTTTAAATAAAAGTCTAGTTTTCCGATTGCACATGAAGTAACAATGGATATTGGTCCCATATACTTCTTCTACCAAAGGTTTGACACATTCAGCATCCCCAGTTATACAATTTATTTGCTATATGCATTTTGGTGCGCTAAACTCGAATCCGTTTTCGGTTTTTTTCAACAGGTCCAGATTTTTTATGGGCATGGCAATTTTTCGCCCCTAAATTAGCCAGGTACGTAGACATATTTCACCCTTACTCGGGAACGAGTCATCCGATTTAAAAAAGTAAAACACCAGAAGATGTGTAACAAAATTGTTTTTATTTCAGTCACATACAGTTTGTCTTTATCTCTTATCATTTCGGAATTATTCAGAAATTAATCGAGAAAAAAAAATTTTCAGATTAAAAATGAAATTTAAAAAAATTTAAAGCAAATATTCAACGCCTTGCACCTTTGTCTAATAGCTACAGATCTTAGAAATAAAAAAGCTATAGATCATAAATATCTGTTAAAATTTAGATATTTTTTTCAATTTACCGCAGGTATCCAATACTGTAAGGCAACCAACCTTTCATATGCATGACGATAGCATTTCGTTAGGTGAACAGTTAAAGGAACTAAAGTACAAGGGTATTTTGAATGGTTCTTGGACTTAAAAATTATAATATAGTACTTTTTATTAACCGTTAATAAATGAACTGTTTGATATACTGTCATTGTACTATTATAATATGAAATTTATTTGTATGTCAAACAGTTAATTCATTAACAATTAAATTGAGATTTTGTTTTTCATTTGCCTTATAAATAATTTTATTGTTATCCAACGGATTTCTAATTGTATAAAGGTGTAGAAAAATAATATAGAGTCATATCGAATAAAAATTTTTTGTTGGGTTTTGGTTTGTATTAGTTTCATAGCCTACTACACTTATTATAATGTGATTTTTTGAAATCATTTGTGAATTCTTATAGTTAATTTATTAACATAATTCTCAAATGGTTTATAAAAGTCTTTTAATAAGTTGAGAAGTTTGAAACTTCGCAAAACTGTAGTTGAAGTCTACTGACGATTAGGTAATTTTCATATTATAACTTTTCATTAACCTGCAATTCTAAATCGAGAACATTAGGGTAGACTCTAATATTTATTGTAGCAGTATATGCAGATGGGCTTTGATGGGAATTGATGGGCAATAAGTGAGTCAGTTTTAATTTGATATCGTGCGTAAGATTGTCAAAGGGCTGCATTTGCTTGGAGAACAGAAGGACAACGCTAGATCACCTACCCGGATCGAAAAAATTTCCCAACGGTATATCACAGACGCGATGAAAGTATTGCAACTCAATATGCATAGGGGAAAACAGTGAACGATCTGTTACCACAGATGACTATGGAAATTTTGAATGGATACTGGGTTGAGGACGAAACGGCAATGGCGGCAATATGGCTACCATCCATTCCCTAGACTCCATCGCAGTGGTCACGGCAAAGGAGGATGTTTTGTATAGGTACAGCTCGCCGATATTACGGTTATCAGTTGCTATCTCACGCTAAGTGACGCCATCAGGGATTTTGAAAGGAAGTTTGGAGAGTTAGAGGACAGAATAGTGACCATTGGTGGCAAATTCATCGTAGCTGGCGACTTCAACGCGAAGGCAATGGAATGGAGTATGCCTTCAATGAATTCCAGAGGCAGAAGGATTCTTGATATGGCGGCAAGAACTGGCCTCGTCATTGCAAATGTTGGAAATACCCCATCATTTAGACGTCCGGGCTGTGATGGGACCATACCCAATATAACACTTGTATCGGAGGCCATTCTAAACAGGATCCTGAACTGGCAAGTACTGGAGGAGTATACGGGTAGTGATCACCGCGGGTGCAAGGAACATTGGACGACAAAGAATGCACGCGTGCAAGTGGAACGAAGGAAAACTGATCAAGATCTTGCTAACTGAGGAAATAAACCGCAGACTGGATGCCGAAAACATAACTGGAAGTGCAGCGACGATAATAAATCGGGATTCGATACTGCTGTAACAAAGCGAAGCCAAGGGTTAAGGGAACTGGACCAAATAGAAGAGCATTATACTGGTGGAACGAGGAAATTGCTGAGCTAAGGGCTAATTGCCTACGGTGCAGGCGCCGGCATACAAGAACAAAACGACATGGAACTGCGAATGCAGAGGAGCAAGCGTATAAAAATGCTCGAACTGTTCTTCGGAAAACCATTGCGGACAACAAGCGCAGGTTATGGGAGGAATTAAGAGCCGACATCAACCAAAACCCCTGGGCCTGGGCTATAAAGTTGTTATGTGGAAGCTGGGCAAAAGAGGACCTCTGACAGAAATAGATGAGGAAACAATGGAAAACATTGTGACAACTCTTTTCCCAACCCACGAAATTCGCAGTGAAGGGACCTCCGGCGGAGATGACCAAGTCACCGAATTTACAAGAGAAGAACTTCAAATCGCAGCGTCAAGCCTTAAAAATAATAAGGCCCTGATAGAGTAACAGCGGAAGTAATGAAAGAAATCGCGAAAAAGGGGATACAACGTCGACAAACCACCAGATGCATTACTAGTTGGTTATGCGGACGACATAGCGGCAGTCATTACGGCAAGAGACGTGTGTGAAGCAGAACGGAGACTCAGGCAAGTGATGATCAGAGCCAGGACATGGTTAAACGAGCACGAATTACAGCTGGCGAAGCTGAAAACGGAGCTTCTGCTACTCACTACACGCCAAATACCAACAGTCGTGACCATGAGGATAGACGATGATGATTATACACCCGAAAGCATACATCAAGTATTTGGGCGTTCGGCTGGATTCAAAGCTCACGTACGCGGAGCAGCTGAAACATGCAAAGAAAAAGGCGGCGAAAATAACGGCACCAATTTCCAGCCAGCGCAGGCTTCTTATGGAGGATGGAAGATCGACAGCAGGGCTTATCCCGGACATTAGCAGATGGATAAACAGAAATGGACAAATGCAACACGGTCTTTTCTGTGTACGAAAGCACAGAGGTTACTGCCAACGCGGAGCATACATTCTTTGCCTGTACGCGCTGGGCGACCGAAAGGGAAATGCTGAAGGAACAAGTGGGCCAATTCACGGCCGAGAACTTGGCTGGAAAAATGATCACTGATCAGACCCATTGGAACGCAGTGGTTAACTACTGCGATCTGGAGAGGGCTACCTCTGGCTATGCGGAACCTGAACGCAGGACAACGGAGAATACGACCTAATGTTGAAAATGGGACGACCCCGTAGTAATGCTGACGCGGTTCCGGGGTGGATTGTTCCCGGCCGAGGAAAGAAGGCGAGTTTTTGGTCGGTATGCAAATTGGTGAATCCGACATATAACGATTGGTGACGGCCATTGTGAATGCATAAAGCCTTTTCCTGCCTTATCCGTAAAAAAAATTATTATTATGCAGCCTTTTATCTAAACGAATACATTGTGAAATGTTTTACCAGCCCGTAATCATGACAGGGAGCTTGTATCAAACATCTTTTCTATGTCAAATTACATATTTTTGAGGTATTTGTACTTTCTGTCATTCTTTTGAAATTGCTATGCACTTTATTTAAATTCAAATATTAAACAATTAAACGTAAATTTGCAGACAAAAGTATATATCACATATCTTTTAAAAATACTAATATAAACTCCTTGTTTGTAAATTGAAGAGCTGAAAAGTTTTTTAAAGTTTTATTTTAATTAACTTTCTAACAACCATGAATATGACGATAATGATAGAACTATTAAGACACAACGCTCGGTAAATTTAAATTTTTGCAAAGACTCTAGAATGCATTTTCCACAGTTATAAGACGAAATGCCATATCAGCAGAAAGAAATGTTTTCTTGTGACAACTACTGTTGTGGAAATATGTATACACATTTCAAGTTTGACTTATTTATGTGTTTTTTGCGTGCAATAAAATACATAAATTTTAGGTGTTTTAAGAATTATGCAAATATATTTTTGCACATGCTACCTGAAAAACCATAGAATATCATTATTACTATGCTACTATATATACATATATATATATATATATATATATATATATATATATATATATTCTTATATATATATATATATATATATATATATATATATATATGCATATATATAAGGACTATATATGATCACTGACCGCGAAAATTGCGCAACTCATATTTTTTCGAAATAAAATTTGTCATAAATATGTATTAAAAAGTATATTAATAGTGAAACAACTTTATGAAAGTTCACCACCTTCCTATTTAGAGTCTTTATATATAACGAAATATATATATATATATATATATATATATGATAAAACCAGCAATATTTAATTTTAATTAATTTCTAATTTTCCCACACAATTATTATTTGTATTATGTATATTACTTTGTATCGTTTTTTCAAGTGGATTCGCACCAAGTTCAAAGCCTGTTATTATTATAAATATTTAGATACCAAATTCATATTAATTAGTTTGTGTTAGCGAGTACCACTCATGTTCCACATTGTTGCCCTAACTTAGAAATACTTCCCACTTATGTAAGTATGTCATTAACAACTTTATAAACACTGTTCCACAATGACTAGAAAAGTGCTTGTGTTATAGTGTTTTCAGACTGTTTTAGTAAATTCTGTTCTTCAATTTAAAACCTTGCTTTAATATATATAATTATTTTGTTTAAGCCAACAATTTTCGCATTAGTTTTAAGTAAATTTCATGAAATTCAACGTTGTTTATTTTGCTCTAAGCAGAGTGCTGCCGAGTTACAAATCCACCACAACTATATTTGTAGCTCTTTATTAAATATTTCGATGTTTTTAAAATATTAATTTACAATATATAAAATTACTTCAATTTTAGACTGTAGTGTAAGTTTTTAATTAGTTTTATTAGTTCAAATAAAAACAGCTGCAGTACTGTTTGTGCATTAAGTATTATCAAATGCAAAAAGAGAAATAGTTCCTTGTGATTAAATTTAATGGATAGCATATCAGTTAAAATCTTAGTTTATTATATCTACTGTGTGAATACAAGATCACATGTTAATTGTTTTAATTCTGCAGCCATTTTTTAACTTTTAGTGCGAAACAAACCATGACTTAAGTAAACGCGCGGTCACAATGTTGTGTGATATATCCAAATTCAGCAGATGTATAATTAACTGCTACAAAGAAAAAAAATTTATATATATGTAAAATACTCCAGCAGTTGTTGTTTTATTTAGAACAATTATTTACAATTAATATTTAAAGTTATGTTTAATGCTAACCCAATATAAGTGCAAAAAAAGCTCATATGTTGGTAGGAGAATTCAAGAAGAATATGTTTCGCTTAAGAAACGTGGGATAAAATATTCACGCCATAAGACATAAAGAAAACAAGCAAATGGCAACATACAGTTCGCCTAACCTTTTGTTTACAAAGTGGTACAAATAGACACGTTGTCACGTTTGAGCTAACAAGCGGCAATTAAAATAAGTTGGCTGGATTACTGATGATGAAAGTGTAGCGGCTTCCGAAAGCAGCTGTGCTGCATAAGTTGAATATATAATACTGATGATGAATTTTTCTTGTGCTTTGGTTTACTTTTTTTTAAGCAATTATTATTTCAAAATTAAATTTAATATAATATTTGTCTTTTACCGCACAAAATTCTCGAAATAATTTTGTAAGTATATAAACATGAATAAATTTTTCAGTAGCGGCAATTTGAAAATTGTTCAGTGACTGTTATCTGCACAAGTTTAACAAGCGAAATTTTTCTTTTATATATATTGCATCGGTTTATGTGTTTGAGACTTTCGACTCAGATCTCTAGAGATATTTTATAACAAAACAAAAATTCTTCGAAATGTCTTATTATTTTATAAGTTTTTGCATGCAGCACACAACTTTTATAAACTGATCTTTATAATAATACCACCAAATAGCACTCTGTGTGAATATCCCAAATAATAAAACATAGTACTAGAATTGTATTTATTTATAGCTTCGTAATGATGTTAAGCAAAAATATACATGAGTGCTGATGATAAAAGGTAGAAGTTTTAGAAAATAATTGATCATTATGAGTTGTATAATTAAATTGATTGTATCTCTCCGTTGAAGTGTCCAAGAATCGAAATAGAAGCAATCAAATAAAATTTGATGAACTGTTATGCATTGGCTTAAAAAAGTTATTAGTTTTGACAAATATGCTATTTGGAATTTGTGAATTAATAACGCATAATTATTGACAGCCTTGTAACATATTTGTGTTAGACATATATCGTACTATCTTCATAACATGATATAAGAGTTTTCTTAATTTTGAACCCAAGAAGGGTTCTTTTTCGTCTTAAAAAATGGGCGATGCTTCCATAATAGCACATTTTTGAGAGCCAACGAAAAATATTTTATGTTGTATTAGTTATATATGTTCAGTTATTTTCAAGTAGCTTACAATTGTTATTAGTGTCATTTGTCATTTCATCTGACATATGCCCTTCTTTTTTTAAAGTAAATATGTTTACAAAGTTTTTTGCTATGATATATAATTAATTTTAAGGTTGAGTAGATGCGAAATCTGATTTATTTTCTTGATTTCAATAATTCCTAAAACTTGCTTATTGTCGTTTCTGTTCAACAACGTATGGCGACTACACACTAGGCAACATTAGTATAAACATTAGCTTTTTCGTATTGTATGGAAATGTCTCCGGTTAAATTTGAAGCTTCCTTGTGGGCTCTTCATATATACCGAGTAAAAAAAGAGATTCCAACGAAGTCAATAAAATCCTAAACTTATGATCCAGAAGAAGTGCAAATCTGTACATGTTCTGATGCTTTTTAAAAAGGTTTGTCATTGCAAAAAGTAATTTTTTAAAGTTAATTAAATCTGATTTTAATATGTCATTTCTAATAATTTTTTTTAACTAATTTTGAAAAGTCTCCTAAAGTTCGGGGAAGCAAAAGACATATCCGTGTTATATTCCATTATCCAGATAATTGTTTATCGCTTCCCTATAAGTCGTTCGTTACTTGCCCGGAAATGACTTCCAATAACTTTCACTGGGTATTTTATGTGTATCGTGGTCTCATATACAATGTTTCACTATTTATATAGGTTTTTAATAGTTCTCTTTGCTATTTTATTAACAATTGCAAATAATAAATATTATAAAATATCGTTATATTATATAATATTTTACACGAGGATTACGATATACTTTTCAATATGTAGAAGTAAAATATGTGCAGTTTCTCAATGACGTAAAAAAAAATTATTATCGTTTTATATATGAAAGTTACTTCTCTATTTCCTACCAATAATTTTATTACTTTGAATTGAGAAATATTTGCATGAGGAACTTCATTATTATGAGTAGCTAAGCAAACTTATAGGAAATTTAATAGATTCTGTTAAGAAGCAACAAAAACGTTAACAATTACTTTAAGGTTTTTTTTATTAACTATTAACTATTAACTAGTTATTAACTACTATTTTCACTAATTTATCATGTAAACTATAGAATTCTATAGCTCCTCTTAAGACTATTCTATTTGTATTAAAAATATAAAAAGGAATAAAAATCTACGCTTTTTAAATGGATAAAATTGATTGCGTATAAACTGATCAGATCATATAAGGAATATAAGCCACTACCTGTATTTGATCATTTTACAACCATAAGATCTGCATATCGCAGTTCGTAGGGAGTCAACTGTGTGGAATTCTACAGATGTGTGTAAAAGAGTTATTTATTAATAATGATTCTTTGAAAATAAATATGTACAATCACTCCAAGTCTGCTTGATTTTTTTTTAACTTGATATATGTCTTCTTTTAAAATTGGGCTTAAAATGTCACATGGGAGATTTTGTTGATTCATATCTCGAACACTATTTTCCATTTTATTCTCAATATATGCTAAGGGATTTGACAAGCTTCGTATATATGTCTGTAATAAACCACTCATTTTAAAACAATGCTTGCTGCCAGATATGTTTCCAAGACAAAGATTTCTCTTTAGTAGCTACTGGAAGACTTAAAAAAATATTGTCTGGTCCCGCTTAACAAGGGAAGTTTAAAACTACGAATTTTCATATAAACGAGATTTAAAAAAATATTGTCTAGTCCCGCTTAACAAGGGAAGTTTTAAATTACGAATTTTCATATAAAAGAGATTTAAAAAAAGATTATCTGGTCCCGCTTAAAAAGAGAAGTTATAAACTACGAATTTTCATATAAAAGAGATTTCTCTTTCCCTTGTTAAACAGGACCAGACAATCTTTTTTTAAATCTTTCAGTAGCTACTAAATAAACTTAAATTACTATAAAAACCCTTTGTTGTTCACATAAAACACAATAAGTTACCAACGACGACATTTAGATTGTGTTTAGAGTCCTACAGTTCACCGGAGAATATCTACCTTATACGCATGTAAATTTTTCTGGCTTCTCAAAAGATGCCACACAGCGTCGGCAAAAGCAAATAAGTATCCTCATGCTCTTAACGTAGGGAAGTTCAAACAATTAAAATTGGTTTTAACTGATTACATTTCTGTTTGAGTGGTAGGCAGAGCAACCATTATTTTTTACTGCAGCCATTGTGATTTTTTAACTCCACCCATTTCAGATGATTTGTCTGCCAGGGCTGTAAGTAGCACAAGTATAAATCAACTATCCCATATATGGTCAAGTAAGAATTGAGTACTCCAAGCATTCATATTAATCACACGAAGAGTTACCAGAACTTATACTAATAATATTTTAACAAATAACACCCATAAAGGGTATATTATATGTGCAGATATTAAGAGAAACAAAACGTTGTCTTAAAATAATTGTACTGAGAATCGCATAAAATAGCAAAAATAGTATATTTGCCATTACAAGTCGCAAACAGTCACTGTGCCAAGAACTCTAAGTCGAAGAATCAAGAACTGGTGACTTTTGTAGCTTGGAAGCAGTCGTAGTTATACGCTAGTCTTAAAAGAGTGTATTTCCAAGCTTTATGTTTCATAGTGGGTCAGGAAAGGACTTCAAATAAGTAAGACTTCTACATCAAGCCAGAATAAAGGCAACAGGACTGAATAGATTCGTAGAATTTTTGCAAGTGATGCAGAAAAAATGATACGAACTTTTTTTGTGTGTACACATCAAATTAACTACATTATAAACGATATCTGTTGGGACATTTGAAAATAATTGGAAGAGATTTATGGATATATACACAAAGCGTTTGGTTTTAACTGATATATGAAAGAATAAAGCATATGAAATTTTTGTTGACATAAAATGATTTGTAACGCGATACTAAAATAAAAACTTTGAAGTTATATAAAAATAACTTGCATTTGAAGCAGAAGCATGCCATTAACAGGTTTTATGAAACGCTAAGCTGAGTGCTGCCAAGTTATATGTTGCAAACATCTAATAATGTTTGAAGAATGCACAGAAATGTCGAACACTTGAAAATATTCATATACAAATTATGCAAAATGTTTTACAATATGAAATTTATTTGTTGGGTGGTTAAGCAAAGTCTATATGCATATCATTGGGGCTTTATACCAAATCTTCAGGAGACTTTTACCACAGTTTTGAACAGATTCAAACTTCTCAACTCATCAAAAGACTTCTATAAACCATTTGAGAATTTAAATGAAAAACCACAAATGATTTTAAGAAATCACATTATAATAAGTGTAGTAGGCTATGAAACTTATGCTTATATTTATTATTAGTATTATTAATTGATAATATTCTTTCAAATAAAATGCAATAGAAAAAATGAATCATAAAAATATTTTTATTACATTAAAGCAATAGTTTAGGCAGCATTCATTTTATATGCGCTTTAAGTCAACTCATATGAGTATAGCAAATCAACAACCAGCTTACAGAATTTGTATTGAATGGATAATTAACTAACTCAAAATGAGCTAGTTTGTGGTTAGCTTAAAATTGATGCAGACTCAGTGAGTACTCACTCATTCGTGAGACATTACATGATAAAAATAATCAGGGGTTAGTATGAAAAATTAGTTGACTTGTGAGTCACCTCTAGGCCATTTATGATCTGCTATAAACTTGTGGTTAGCTCAAATTCCGACAGGGTAGCTATCATAAGCAAAACAACACAAGCACAATGATCAGATATGTTAGGAAGGTACCAGAAGAAGTAAATAAAGTATTGCTGACTTTATTATTTTTAAATTCGAATCCTGGATGGAAAATAAAACCGCTTTTCTACGAAGGTCTAGAAACACGTAACAATACGATTTCTTTTAAAAAAGTTTCAACCAAAATATAAAGTGATTTAGCTCCTCTTTATCTCTCATCATGATTTCACATCATACACTCAGTTTCAAGAGAAGAATAAAAGGCTTATTTTTCCTCTCAACCCTACTGATGAGTTTGTTCAATATTTCTTTCTTTGCTGACTACGGTTCAACATGTTAATTTGAGATTGTATTCACAAATAGAATATTGTCGAATTGCCACAGTTCTAATTATGCTATGATATATATTGCCATAAAATATTGTAATTAGCAATAATATTTAAAGTCAATTCAATTGAATCAAATATCTCTCTCTCTCTTAAGTTTTTTGCTATCAGCCTTCGTTAAGCGCTATTCCGCATGTTTCATATACCCAGCAAAACAAAACAAAACATAAGAAACTCCATATATTGTATGTTTAAATGACTAAAGTAACGAAAATACATTTAGCGCATAGAGTAACATTTGGAAAGAGTTATGTCCATTTCAGAATGTAATGGCTTCTGTAGGTTTGTACAAGATAAGTGCCACTGGAATGTTTTTACCATCCTCAGATGTGATCGGCATGGAAGGAGCTCACAGAAGGCATATTCTTGTTCCGGAAAGTGTGTTAGTTAAAGAACAACCAGTAAGTTAGAAGTCTACCACACAGGCTGAGAGGACCTGACGTTAACAAGCACCACACCACAAAGAACATACGGTGCATAAAAAGTAAGTTCCAGGTGTTGCCAAAATACAAGGCATAGTATTTCTATAGAAAATTCTCTTGTTGCAAATACATTTTGTTCTGGATATCGTTCTCATATATCGTACGAACTAAAGAATTTAATGCAAGTTTCAGATGGTAACTGTGCCAATTTCCCCACCCTGTTTATAACAACATGTCGAGTCGTTGCTGGAATATGTCAAATATATGAGATGGTTGCATGCCTGTGAACTAAAATAAAATTTGTGCATTTATATTTAAAACAGACTCAACATGTTTATGTTTGAGTTGAAGTGCTGCGCTAACAAAACCGTTAATCATAAAACATTTGTTGATATATATCGTTAACACAACGCGAGTAGAGATCTGTGTACATAATACAAAGGATCGACTTGAGTAGAACACTTGTATGATAAGACCTGAGTTTTGTAAGTGTTTCCACACACATATTTCACTCAAGTTCTTTTTTATAAAATCTTAATTACTTACAAAATGTTATTTAAAATTTGACAGGCTACAAGCTCTTGCAATAGCTTGCATACATGTAAGATGTATTAAAATTTTATAATCATGCTCTATATCTTCATGAGGGACACGGAAACAAGTTTTATATTAATTTCCTGAACTTGTGCGTATGCTTTTATGTCTGTAAAAGTTTATGTGACAGTAGTTAAATCATACAGTATTAAATAGTATATTAAACCATTTTTTAAGTTTTAGGTCTTCATTTCATATTAAAATATTAGATAACGCCTTCCAGTGCCTCGTTTCTGTAGAACTTCTCGCATCGAAAAAAATTGTCGTCACTCTGTGAAACAGAAGATCCATTTAAAATTTTGTTGGTTTTTTTAATAATAAATATATTATCTAATTACTAATTATTTAGTTTTTCGATGTGAGAACTTCTCACATCAGTTACAGAAACGAGACGTAGAAGTCTTACAATTAATATGTAAGATTTTCTAAGGAAATTAACTGAGTTATGAAATACTGAAAATAGTTCAAGAATTTATATAGTCATAGAATAAAGACCTATTGCTCAAAAAACATAGTAAAATTATATTTGAGGAAAAGAGGTTTATAAATAAGGAAAGCAAATTATATATTAAAAGATGTATGTTTTATTTACATATTGTACAAATTGGCATACTATAGTTTGGGCCACTATAAAAATAGTCATCGATATCGAAGAATTACATCCTTCCGTTCGGTGAGCTTAACTTTACATTAATATTCACTTAGAATATGGTTTGAAAGTTAGAAATACACAAGGTAAATAACGACATTCGATTTATTTTATGAAAGCATTGCGATGAAACTGGGAAGAAGGCGGGAGAAGGTATTGAAGACTATTGATTTTTCGATCTATTTTAATTATGTTAATTTGACCCCTGGATAAACTCAATATATTATGCTGTTATTTGTATATATATTCTAGACATATAAAGGTATGATACTAATAAATCCCCGACACCGAGGCCTAAGCGCATATTGAACCAGAACTCAAATTACAGTGCATACTAGGTTAACGCAACCCTCGATAAGCGCAACACCTCGATATTCGCAGCACCCAAATTCTTAACATTGGTGACTCTGTTAACCCAACTTTTTAAACAAAGTTAAGATTCCCTCTTTCATTTTGTTTTTATACTGTTTTATTTAACTTAGTTTCTTGTTTGTTTGTAATTCCGTTCAAATCTTTCAACTCATTTTAGACGCACTTTCTCTGAACCGATTTAGTTCAAATTTGGACCACAGGCCAATCTTGGATTACAATACAATAATTTGTTGTAATAAGGGTGACCCATATATTTATTGAGGTATTTTACGTAAATGTATTGAAATGGCCCAAATTTTAACTTATAGCTTATATAGCTTAACAATACATATTTTGGTATCATCAGGCCATATTTTCATTAGGGCGACCAGTATTTTCATTAGGGTTGGTCATATATAAAATGTGTTTGTTTGTAAATTAATATCTTCCAACTAATTTTTTACCCATGGCAATACAATATTTTGCTATCATTAGGGTGACCATATATTTATTGAGGTATTTTACGTATTTTTATTAGGAATTCACAAATTTTAACTTTACGCTTAACAATACAATTGGTATTATTAGCGGAGCCCATATTTTCATTAGGGTGACTAGTATTTTAATTAGGGTTATCATATTTACAATGTGTTTGTTAATTAAAATTTTAACTTTTCAGTACAAATATTTTGGTATCATTAAAGTGGGCCATCCTTTCATTAGGGTCACTGAAATTTTAAATGTTTTTTCTAAATTATATAATTTGAGAAACTACATCAGACCGAAAAGTTAAAATATAAATATATAATAAACTAATTTTTTTGACATATTGTCATTGTACTATTATAATATGAAATTTATTTGTTGGGTGGTTAAGCAATGTTTATATGCATTTCATTGGCGCTTCTTACCAAATCGTCAGTAGACTTCAACCACAGTTTTGCAAATTTTAACATAATTCTCAGATGGTTTTTGGAAGTCTTTTAATAAGTTGAGAAGTTTGAAACTTTGCAAAACTGTGGTTGAAGTCTACTGACGATTTGGTAAGAAGCGCCAATGAAATGCATATAGACATTGCTTAACCACCCAACAAATAAATTTCATATTATATTTAATTAAAATATATATTAAGTTATACTGTTTTGTTTCCAAATTTACCTCTATCAAACAGTGAAATAAAACAGTATAACTTTATATATTTTTTAATTATTAAGTTATACTTCATGTAAGTTATACTTAATTATTAGTAGATCTAAGTTACAAAGTTAATTATAGATATTTGATCTTATCAATATTTGTTCTTATCAATTCTAATACGATTTCTTGCTTAAGCGCAAATGTTTATGAAAGCTAAGAACTATAAAACAAAATCACGTACATCTGTCATTCATTTGCATATCAAATTTGCAAAGCAAAAAACTCTTTCTGTTAGAATGCTCATATGTGATGATAATATACATATGATAATATATATATATATATATATATGTAATATATATATATATTTATTTATTTATTTATTTATTACATGTATTGATAATTTACTTAAAATATATGTTTTGAAAAACAAAAAAAATTTGCGATATAAAATGCAAATGTGTGGAGGTTTTTAAGTTTTACAGTTTTGATAGAAATAATTATTAATGAACATAATGTAGCCATATATTAAGGACAACCATACAGTTTACCATCGACAAGAACCGTCTTTAGAAAAGTGCTATGTAACATCGATAGCACAGTTTTGTCGGTAAGAAGGTGAGAACAGACTTTAATTATGTTTATGCTGTGAGCAAGGACGTCATCCTTTCCACAGTTCTACCACTAGTTTTAAGGTACAAAAGAAAGAGATTTATGTCATAAACTGTGGCAATGTTTCTTATGATAATACTTACACAATATGTATAATTAGACAAACACAGTAATAAATGTTTGTCATTATTTCAATATATTTTATAGGAGATATGAACGAAATTGAAATTGTATTTAAGTTTTAAATATTCATATATTCTTCTTTTCTGCTCATATAACCCACTCATATTGTTTGGATAACATCCCTGCTATACTGCCATACCTGCCAATAAAATCGCATGTCGCTGTGAAATTATCTGCAACGTTTTGTTGATATATACCCCAAAAATTCGAACTATGATTTATACACAATGGACTGCAACTGTAAAAAATGGCTTGTTAATGACGTTTATAACGTTCCATTTGTGAAATAAAACTGAACAAACATGTGTATGTACATCCAAAATTGTTATATTATATACTACGATTAAAGTTTCCCAAGTGCACCATCATTTTTATGTAATATATATATAATGGGCTTCCATGGTTAAATACCAAGATGCATATATATATATATATATATATATATATATATATATATATATATATTGTAACCACCTCTGAAGCTATCTGAATTGCTTCATTTAAGCTCTTGGGTCTAGCTGCCAAGACAGTAGCTCTATGTGGTTCATTCAAACCATTTTTAAAGGTACTAAGTGCTACCTGATCATTCATTTTAATGATTGTTTCCCTACTTTGGGAACCCAGTTCTGTAATTTGTAGCTCATTCAGGCAAGCTATGAGTGATTCTATTTTATTAGCGAACTGCGTTACTGAATTATTTCCTTGTGTTTGTTTTGCTAAATCAGTATGTACCGAAGATAGTGTCTTTCTTGGTGAGAATACCTTCCTAAGAGTGGCTTTGAATGTTTCGAGAGAATTCGGTGTTTCTTCTGAAATCAATTTGTTTCTTACTTTATCTGTTAACTTAGTTGCCAGTACAAACTTAACTAACTTACTAACCTCTTCATTATCTTTAAGTGTATCAGCATAGAAATCTATTATACCTATGAAATTACTCATTTGTCCTAGGTCACCATTGAATTCTGGTATTATTTTGGACGCGTCAAGTATGCCAAACGATGCCATTTCTGTAATGTCTTTTGTTTTTAAATATTTTAAAATTTTTTCTTCAATTTCATTAATGTCCTTTATAGAATAACCTTCATTCTTTAATGCAATAGATTTTAACTCCTCAACTGTGCTTAAAGTATTTACTATATAATTTTCTGTATAGTTTCTGTTAGGACTTTTCTTTAAATTCTTATATATACTTATCAATCTATCCATTTATTATACATTTTTTATTCTGTTAGTAAATTTGATTGCTTTCTTTCTCATATATTCTTTATAATATTCATGTATTTTTCCTAGTACCAAAAATGTCAAAAGTATCAATATTATTTGTTGCAAATGATCCTGAGTCACTGTAAGTACGCCCCTATTGTTTTCATTTACAATGATGGCCTCCTTTGAAAACCATCCACCCATATTTGGATTATTATTATTATTCTATTCTTTATATCATATATTTTATTACTACATATATATTTATATATATATTTTTTTTTTATACATTTGTTACATTAATTCAAAAATTTTCATTACGTATTTCTTATTGTACGGATCTCTTTTAAAAGCCTGGTTTTCTCAGCTTTGTTGCCGGTCAGATGAAACTTCCTGTATGTTTCGGCAATTAGTTTTCGCTTCTTCACCGCTTTACCGCCTCTTTTCTTTCTTTTTTCTTCTTCCTTCTTGGGAATTTCGGGACTATGTACTTGTGCCTTGGATTTCTGTAGGCGTTTAAGATATTCCTGGATGGGTATCTTCTTTTTGCTGGGACTGTATTCGGGGATTTCTACAACGGGAACCACAGGCTGAGGCACGTATTCTAACAACTGCTCCCACTTTTTGAAAAGCCGATCGATTTCGTCTTTTGTGGTTTCTGTCTTATCCATGCAAACAAATTTTGATTTTCTCAAACAGGATTTAAAGTATTTGGCAGGACATCTAGCTAATTTATTTTGTTTTAAAGGATAACTAGCTAATTTATTCAGTTTGGCAGGATCGCCATGTAAGTATGTGTTGTGAGGGGTGTTTAATGTTTTATCCTATAGGATTCTTAATTTATTAAAGAGCCTTAGAATCGATAGTCGGCTCTATATGATGGCAAAGTCAATTGCCGAACTGAGAAATAAAAATGCTTCTCTTTTAGAGTCAAGATTATTTCAAAATTTTATTAACAAAACCTTCAGCTTATATACTATTCTTATTCTATGTATTACAATAACAATTCTTATTTCTATTTCTTATTTCAATATCAATCGCAATATCATATTGATTACTACTAACCCAATTTGCTTATTTTGCACAATTGCAAATTCGGTCAGTGAACTTGTTTCATAAATGTAACCTAATTTTTATTTTGTGTTTATGTCAGTTTGTTTTCTTTATAGTTTTTTTGTTTGCTCTAATTTTTGTATTTCCGTGTGGTGTCATATTTATGATTATATTATGAATGTGCTACAATGTGTATGAATGTACTACAATGTGTATGATTACATTATGAATGTACTACAATATCTATATATATGTATATATATATATATATATATATATACATATATATATATATATATATATATATATATATATATACAAAAATATATATATACAAATATGTACAAATATATATTTCGATATACAATAAACAATATTCATGACAGAGATTAACAGTCTAATTCATAATCACATTACAATAGGATGATATGGCATTGATAAACATAAATAGAATAGACTATTACTAGGTATACAATAGCTTACTAAATGGTTTATGGCGTTCTGTGACAACATTTCAATATTTATTTATTGAAAATTTTATTAATTATGTGCAAAGTAGTTTATCATTGACAAAACTCATGTTAACAAAATAGTATATCACGATGATTCCGATACAAAATAGGAATCTTGAAATGCCATGATCTTCTTTTGGTTACACAATACATTAAGTTTAGTCACCATTTTGGTTTCGTCAAATTTTAAGGAAATGCAGGTAACAACAGCAACGGAATTCCAATTAAACGGAATATTTGAAATTAATTCTCTGAGTTATTTACCATTAAGATTGGTTTTTGTTTTTATGCAGCCAGACCAATGGTATTCCACTCTCTTTGGAGAGTTTTGTGTCTCACATGCGGTAGTTAACTTCTACTCCACAAAATTCGGGTCAACAACAACAGCGACATCTGTGCCCCGATACTTTGCAAAATAAATAAATACACCGAATTCTGTTTTTACGCGAATTTATTTCTAACACTTTTCCAAATATATTATTCACTCTGTTTTTACACGACTTGATTTACCAGAAAAACGTTGCTTGCACTGGATTTGGAGGATTTTAAATTAAACACATAGTTGGCACCACTAGAAACCATGTGGTACGAAAAACAACACAATCAAAACAGGGGATTTCGCTTAATTATTTCAAATAAATTTGGTTGAAAATGTTGGATTAGCGCTATCAAAATTAAAACAATCAACGTTAAATGCATGTATGGAGAGATTGTGTTAAAAATTGCTGCCCAGTGTCTTCTTACGCGGTTGAGTATGCCAGCTTCAGAGCAATAGCTCAATAAGTTAGAGGAGAAGCTTTTGACGATTTATCATCTGTAGATATTGATGAATTATTGTTAGATAAGGCACTTTAAAATTATGAAATCACTAGTTTTGAGCTTCAGAGATATTAGCGGTGATGACGAAGAGGTTCTTCACTGCATCCATATTTAAAGCAGGACTCCAAAAAGCAGTTAAATTGGGCGACCATTTTCGTCAGCATGAAACCAATGGGGAGAGGACCACGAAGTTTGAATGTGAATTAAAATTATTAATGGGTAGTTATCGTCAATTACACAACAGCCTTATAAAAACTGGGAGCCAAAAATTAATAACGGAATTTGTAACCAAAATCACTAAGCCATCACCAGCAACTAATCAATCATGCATTCGAAAATATTTCTCGAAATGAAAGTGTTGTCCTTCGCAAACGAATGTGATTATCAGAAAGTGACACTGATTAAAAGATATATTATGTATTTGTACAACAAATTTATTCTAAATGAACTGTTTTTTCTTGTGTTTTTTGTTTAAATAATCATGTTTGTGTGTAAACCAACATTTGATCTATTTATCTTATTTTTCCTGATATGTCATACGTGGAAACAATTATATTATATAATATGGATACCTTTTCCTGTTTTACGCGTTTTTCTTACGCGAGTTTTCGAGGAATGTATCTATCGCGTAAAAAAAGAATTAGTTGTAATTCTATTGTATATATGTATATGAAATAAAAGTGGAATTCTTCATACGGGAAATGGCTCGCCGCTGTAACAAACCCCTGCAATTATCATTTTTCTGATACCAATCTATAAATAACTTATTGTTACTACGTATGATCATTGTATCTAAGTATGAAAGTTTATTGTTCTTTTCTATTGCTGCAATAAATTTAATGTCTGAATGGAATGAATTAAGTAATGCTAGAATATAATATAATAATGATTTTAAAATTATACAAAATATATCTTCAACATATTTCGTTATAATTTTAGGCTTAACAGATAATCTACCTAAACAATATTTCCATAACAATATCAGCTACTATTGGAGATGCTGGCGATCCCATTGGAAGACCTTTATTTTGCATATAAATTTTGTTATTATATTGAAAATATCTATTATCTATTATGCAAAATTTAACTATTTTTGAAAATAAATCTTTACCTAAACTAGTAAATCCTTCAATATTAACAAAATTTTCTTCTATAATAATAATTGCCAATTCAATAGGTATACTAGAAACAATGAAACAACATCAAATGGCACCAATATTTCATTACTATTTATGTTAATATTTTCCATTTTTTTCGGAGTTCTAATGAGTTTTTAATGTTATATATTGAATGTTTAGTCTTATTTTTTTTTTTAATATTTGTAATATATTTACTAAGTTTATAAGACGGAGAATTAATAAATGAACAAATTGGTCTCAGTGGGAAATTATCTTTATGAATTTTTGGTAATCCATATAATCTTGGTGCGATTGATAAAACCTTTTCCTCATTTTTCAATATTTTGATATGTTTTTTAATATGTATAGAAAATAAAAAAATTATGTCATTCATTTCAATATTTACATATATGAAAAAACATAAAACAACAAAAATTTTAAAATTTGTATAACTAAAAATTTTGTTATAATTAATAAGTTATAATCAATTTTTAATTTTGTTTGTTATTCTGAAAAGATATATATATTTATATATATATATATATATATATATATATATATATATATAACTTTTTATAAAAGCAAGCCTCAAGCTCAATATTATTATTTGAAATATTAAAAAATATATTGTTGTATCTTACAAAAGGAAACCACAAACTTTATTTCCAAGCTAATGAAATGATTTCTGATCATATACATATTGTTGAATTTAAATATATTTTATTAGAATAGCACTAATTAAGAGTATTACATATATGAAAACGGCTTCACTGGCGTATGAAGAGAATTCTACTACAAACAACAACCCATGGTTATTGATTTGGCAACGATTGTATCGAACGGCTTTTTGTGTTCGTATAGCCTGCTGTCGTTATTGTGTTTCATACTTAAAATTGAGTATTTTATGAAAATAACAGTGTACAAAGAATGTTTCCGCACTTGACGTCATTTTGACGACTTTTTATGCCAAAAATAAAATGACGTAAAATATTTAAATAAACTTTTCATCAATATGTATTTCTTACATTTAATTATACACTCCACGCAAAATATATAAGACAAATTTTATTTTTCATATATTTACGCATTTATTAATGTACATAATCGTGGAATATTTGGACTTATATATCGCCATTTTATCTGACATAAAAATATTGTATTCTGTTATTTCTGTTTAAAAATAACGTGATTTATATATTCAATTGAACGAAATACTTAGAAGATCATGTCCAGGAAATTTAATAGAGGAGTACAAATATCTAAATTTGTATGTGGAATCAAAACATTTTGTTTCTTATTTTTAATTAAAAGAAAAAACATATTATAAAAAACTTACAAATAAAAAAATTTGTTTTCAGGTGAATTTATCTATTAAAATGTTTGTAATTTAAAAAAAATTCTGTATAAGGACGCCAATAGACGTTGAGACTCCTACTTTTAGCTTGAAAATTACCCAAAGCTAAAGCATTATCAATATAATTCGTAAGTTTTTAGCTGTTACCCTAATGTACCCTCTTCTCTCCACAAATTTTTTTTAAATAAAAAACTTATTGAAATAAATATATTACACGGAAGCAATTTTTATTTTAAGTACACTTCAAATTGAACTTACACATTATTTAAATTTTTTTTTCAAAATAACACCGTTCTATTTTCAGGTATTTTTCATAAAACTACTAAGTAATATGAAGATTTTGACGTTTTTTTCCAAAACTTGGCGAAAAGTTTTGCTGTTGATCACAAAATCAAATTGGTAATAGTATAAGAAGGGAAACTAAGTTTTCACGTTTATAAAATGGCCACATGAACTAAGGACCCAATGAACTAAGGCCCCAAGGCAGAAATAGACTAACACCCGAATTTTTTATATTGATGAAACAATAACGAGTTTTGGGGATTTAGTTCACAATGAACTAACACCCCAAATTAAAAAATTAACTAACGCCCCAAAAATGGGAAGTATAAAAATTTTACTACTGTTGAAATTACTAAAAGTTTGTAATCATGCACATATTGGATACACAACTTTGCAAAAACATACTTTGCGTATTAAAATCGTGTAAGTCGAAGCATGTCTATAAGTGTCATTATGATATACATATGTACGTATATTATTTTTTTAACTATTGTAAGAACTGACCTTCGAAATGAATATCGAAATTTTTTATCATTGAAACCATATACAAGGACTTTCTTAATTCATTTCATTATATACATATGTATGTATGTATATTATTTCGCGCGAATTTTAAATTTTCGCACAACTTACACTAAAAACTATAGTTTCAAATATGTTCGTCCTAAAATAAAACTATTAGTGTGTTCACTTTACTTTAAGTTTTTTGAAAATATAGGTATAGTTTTTAGTTTAAATAGTCAGAAAATTAAAAATTCGCGCGAAGGTCAGTTTTTACAATAATTAAAAAATAGTATATGCACAAATGTATATTTTAAATAAATTCCCAAAAGTCGTTGCTGCTTTTGAATAAGAATTTCTAATATTGGGGAGTTAGTTCATTTCCCTTTGGGGCATTAGTTCATTTTTTCGGGGACTTATTCAACATTTTGGGGTGTTAGCTCATTTCTGCTTTGCGGCCTTTGTTAATTTTTTTGAGGACTTATATCTTTAAAATTTGGAGAGTTAGTTCATAATGAACTAACCCCAATTTTTGGATGTTAGTTCATTTCTGCTTTGGGGCTTTAGATCATTGGGACCTTAGTTCAAGCCGCCTTATAAAATATGTGAAATAGATTTTTTTTCTTTAGCCTAGTATTCTATTCAAAGTTTCGAGCGAAATGTTGTCAAATCACTTATAAAAAATATTTAGTCGAAATATGTGTGGCAAAACGTTGTTAAACTAATACTCTGTTTTTATTATGAAATACACGTGAAATGTTTCTGGAAACATTTTTGCTAAATATTTTTCGAAAATTTAAACAGACTACCGGCCTTATCGCTGTGAGCCACTGTTTGTAGTATAATATTTTGGCGTCCTAAGCGCACACAAAAGTTTAATTTAATTTACTGTTAAAGTTCGAAGAGGCAACTCGCCTTTACAACAAAATTTTGTATTTTTACATACATATAACTTTAGAAAATTGCAAAACGTGGGACAAAGAGTGGGAAAATTCTCTTTTGTTTTCTCTTAATATAACAAATGAAGCTGAGTGTATGGTGTACATTAATCAGCATTAATCGGCATTATGCCACCTGTCACTCAGAACTTTGTTTAGTTGTAGGGGAAGATGGAAATAAACTTGTTTCAAAATTCAAAATGAACTCCGTTTCAAAAGTGATCGTCTGGTTCAAAATAAACCTAAGCCTAATATGTCCCCAAATTGTCATATTAAATCATCATATATAGTTGTATTAGGATTAGCAAAAAAGGGCGTCCTTTTGACGATGGAGAACTTTTCAAGGATTTATGACAATCTATAATGCCTTTATTTGATGAAACTGGCCAAATTATGTATAACATTATCAATGATATAATCTACTATAATGAGAAGAACTGAGGACATTGAGACTTTTATTAAAAATGAAACTTTAAAGACTAAATATGGCAAAATTTTTATAAATTTTTTTGGACGAAAGTATTTATATTTCTGACACCAGTCAAATGATAACTTCTATTAGCACCACAGACAACACGTTCAACTCATTTGAGGAAATTTAAAAATGTCATTCCTTTGATGGTAATATGACAGAGGGAGCTATATGTATATCCATGATTTGAGGAGAATGTGATGTCTTTAATAATTAAAAATAAACTTTCTGCAGTATGCCAAATAGTTTAATCTACAAAATAAATCACACTGGAATAAAAATTGTGTCATTCCAATTTAATGAAAATGGCGGTAAAAGTTATGAACTGTTTAAGAGGGGGCAGAATGCTCGTAGCCACCGAAAACTTATAGCCTTCCTGAAAGAAACTGAAGCGCAATACAAGGACATTTTGCTATTTACCGACGTACGGTGGAAATGCCTGGAAAGACTTTTTTGTAATGATAATGCTATTTTTAAGATCTCACGCAAAAGTCAAAGACAGAATTATTCCACGCAATTACAAACCCCAATTTCTTGTCTGATTTGGCATTCCTATCGGACGTTATTCTTTTAATTAATAACCTAAAACTAGTCCTTCAAGGAAATATTATATATATTTGGGATTTGTTATTTGTAATCAAGGAATTTTCAAGAAAAGATTTGTCAAATTTTAACAACCTTTGCGAAATATGTCAACATTTTCCGGCCGATAATATATTTAAATTATATCATGAAGAACTTAATGAATTGTTGCAAAACTTAAAAAAAGTTTTCAGGACCAGAGACACGTACAACGACTCAATGACTTGTTCCATGCAAAATGTTCCAGAAAATATCCAACTCGAACGATCTGCAATGCACTCTGGTATAACAGTCCCAATACAAAAAGGACTCGACTTTTGGAAAAGCATATGTCCAATTAAATACGGAGGATGCAGGGATAAAATTTTATATCTGTACTCAATGTTTTCTACCACATATGTAATGTGGAAATCATTTCGGCCATGTCGCATATAAAAAGTAAATACAGAACCGCACTTACGTACAGCCATTTGGAAACATTGTTAAAAATAAAATGTTATAGAAAAGAAATAGACATAGATGAAGTAATAAAGTGTGTAACATGAACTTTCAAATGTTAACCCATTCAATTATTCAGTCCGAACTAAATAGACCGGAGTGTGCAACACACTGTAGTCATGCATACAAATCTTTTAGTAATATAGTCTTAAGTTTAATATGTCCAAACATTAACCATCTCTTTGAATAGAATGTCTGTGACGATTTGCACAATAGTGATCATTACCCTATCATTATCAGTCTAAATAATTTTTTTCCTAATCTTGAACGTAGACCTATATGGAATAAGAAAAAAGCAAACTGGGAAGACTTTAGATGTATTTTTACAGAAGACCTGTCAAATGGTAACAACATAGATACAATTGAAAGACATAAGTAATACTATTTTAAACTCTGCTATGGAAGCTATTCCTTTAAATAATGTGACCTACAAAAGAAAAGAAGTCTCTTGGTGGAAAACATAAAATCTCTCAATAAAGAGAGACGAAAATTGCTACAAAATCTTAAATACAATTGTCCCTCTGGGAATTCAGCAAAATTTTTATGGGTTAAATCAGAAACCCGTAAAGTAAGAAAAAAAAGCTGGTCAGATTTTTGTGAGTCTATAAACCTTCGAACACCTTCGTCAGAAGTATATAGAAAAATTAAGTGTATGAATGGTATTCTCAGTCTGGATTTAAGAAGAATAGAGGGACAATAGATAATTTAGCGGTTTTACAATCTGACATTATGGAAAGCTTCTTCTTCAAAAAGGATGTAATTGCAGTCTTTTTCAATCTAAAGGAAGCTTGGAAACAGATGATATTAAAAAAATTAAATACCTCCAGCATACAGAGAAATATGACTGCTTTGATTTCGAACTTTCTATAAGACAGAAAATCCTTCTGTTTGGTTGGTAACCACTTCTGTCAGCCTCTTTCTTTTGGCAGTTGATGATATTTTAACCAGTGTCAGAAACATGTAAAGGCACTCTTGTATGCTGATGATCTAGTCATATATTGTTCAGGAAAAAAGCATTCAGCTATAATTATAAAAATTCAGTTAACTATTAATAAGAATTAATAAGAAAAATTTAATGAAAAAAGCGGGTTTCAATTTAACAAAGATAAAACAGTGGCAATTAAATTTTCTAGACGCTTAATACCTGCCAGCAGTAGTAGCACCATAAAATTATGTGGCAAAGATACTCACTTTGTAAATGAACACAATTTCTTGGGTGTTACATTTTATAGAAAATTAACATTCAAAGCCCATATTAAGAAAATTAAAGCTAAAGCAAATTCAAAATTGCACATTATTAAAATATTAAGGCACTATCAATTTGGCTCAGACCCACAATCGCTTTTAAAAATTTTACGCACAATCGTTCTCCCTACCATTGACTATGCGTCAGTTATATATCTATCTGCCCG
Source organism: Linnaemya vulpina (assembly GCA_963675445.1). NCBI lineage: Eukaryota > Metazoa > Arthropoda > Insecta > Diptera > Tachinidae > Linnaemya > Linnaemya vulpina. The sequence continues at coordinate 52,297,862 of OY776277.1, forward strand.
CAAAACAGACATAAGTAGTTTGGAATCCATTCAAAAGACAGGAATAAGGTTTTGCATTGGCGCCTTTAGAACTAGTCCTGCAAGTAGTCTTCAAGTTGTATCAGCATCTCCCCCTTTACACCTTAGAAGATTGAGATATCTACTTAATTACACACTAAAAATCCTTTCAATGCAAAATCAATTATAACTAACAATTCGAAAATAGGCAAAAACACTCAAGATACCACCCGTTTTACCTTAAAGCTGCATTAGAAATGCCCCAGATTACCTCAAGATACACAATAGATACAAGCACAATAAAGAATAAAAAATTATGTGACACTGCATCATGGTGTTTCTATTATAACAAGCGTAATAAGTCATCCCCTGAAATGCAACAGAAGTTTTTAGAATTAATTAACACCTCATATCCCAATCACCATTAACCACTGATGGCTCAGTTATGAATGAAAAAGCTGGATTTGCAATTTATAGCGATTCCATTACCATCTCAAACCGTATTACAGATTATTCCTCCAATTATACCTCCGAATTACTTGCTATAAGAACTTGTCTTAAGAATATTACAAATTATGAGAAAAAATCTCTTATAATATCTGACAGTAAAAGCGCTTTGCAGGGACTACAAAATCCGTTTAGTATATAATCGTGAATCAAATAAGAGAAACTCTTACGAAATTGCCTAAAAATAAAATTAGTTTCTTATGGGTGCCCAGCCACTTAAAAATATATCAGGTAATGAAAAGGCAGACTTTTTCGCAAGAAATTCTCTTGAACAATCGGTATCAGCAGATTACAAATATCAGTGCTCAGACTATAAACAATGGATTCGAAAATACGTATCTGGAATTAATCGTGGAACGATAACAATCTATCTAAATTATACGCAATACAAAAAAACATTGAAGTTAAGTTTAATAGAACAACCTTACCAAGATCTGAGTTGGTTAAATTAAATCGATTGAAAATTGAGAAAACTCAACCTCCACTTTGCGTTTGTGGTAGTGAACTAAAAGTTCTTAATATATTTAATCAATGTAATCTTTTACAAGCAAAGCAAACGAAAGATAAAACACATAAAGTATAAGTTCTTAAAAATTAAAAGGAATTTAAAAATGTTAAAGAATTCTAGATAGAGATTAATTTATACAACTCGATTTGAATCTGAAATTTAGTACATTTTTCTTCCAGTATTAAAAAAATTAAAACTTATGTAATTTAAGCTTTTGACCATTATATTATAATGTTGCGGCCTTAAAAATAAATAATAATTCAGTCCGAAATATAAAATATTATAAAACCATTCATCATACAAAGTTATTAAAAAGCATAACATATATACATTCATCCATCCAAGAATACAAAAAATCGAACGATGGCAACGTGGGTTGAAAATTCAGTCATGCTGCGACAAACACCGAATATTTTAATTTTTCTTACTACTATCCCCAAATGATAGATAACTTTTGACATTCTTAAATAGGAAGTTAAGTTTATTTAAGAGACACGCTAACATTAATTTAATATCTCAAGATATCTGTGCTGCCAGTTGGTTAATTGAAAGTTGTTAGTCTGTCATATTTATCTGTAAAACTAAATTTAAATATGTAATATATTTCAAAATGATATTGAAGTTGAAGTAAATACAATATTTAATATGAAAATATAAATAAAAAATGATATAAAAAAAAATATATATTTAAACTATTTCATATTACATAAGCTAACAAGTGTGTGGTTAGAAATATACTTTTAGCTTTTTGATTCAGACTAGTTCCATGTCCTCTTTATATATCGAACTATAAAACTTCAAACTAGTTTGACATAGAAGCCCAACAAATTTTTTTTAGTTAAAATACCAGTCATTATATGTATGTATATATAATGTCAGAGCAGGTATACATACAGAGATATCTCGCTATTTATTTATTAATTTGGCCATTTTGCTTTAACTCATTTTGGTACTGTAGCGAAAGCCACAACTGATGAAGTATTTGCTTTATCAAAAACTATATGATCTGTCAATTTTCATAACAGTCTCCCTACTTCTTTTGTTGCAGGGGACTTGCTAGTGGTGTCATACGAATAAAAGTTATTCGAATATTGTAAGAACTTTTTTGTTTACGTTCGAAGAAACAAAATTTTTCAATTTCGAATAATAAATCATTCCAACAGTTTCTGACGAATATTTGAATGGTAATACCTTGTTTTCCAGATTATTTTATGATAATTATGCAAGAGATTCAAGAAATATATCAATAATGTAAGAAATACTAAAACATATGAATCATTTAATATAAGTTCAATTATTAGACAAAATCCAAGAAAAGAGCAAACAAATTTTATTTGCCTTTCAATCCTATAATAATCATATCACGGACGTCAACGATTTGTGAATGTAACTATTCTTCTTATTATTTTAAGAAGAGAATTGTGTACAAAGTTAAAACTTAACTACCTTCAATTTTCACATAGTTATCTAAAGGAATTATATACGTATGTACATATTATTCTGAGACTCATACTGCAGTCATAAAGTCATAAGTTACAATAGCACGAAATATATGACTGTTGCAAAAAACTCGCCACAACTTAGTCCGCTAAATGAGTTAGTATGTATAAAGTAAAACAGCTGCTGCTTTTATCTCACTGAATTATATGTGTACAGGCAAGTGCATATATAAACTGATCTTTAAGAAATAATTGAAAAAAATATATTGAAATTGCATTTATACGAAGACTCACATACCAGTATTCTAATTGGTGCTTTATGTATCTCCTTCAGAATTTGGTACTCAAGGTCGCGGAAGAAGAAACATTTAAAATATCTTAACTTTCCATTGCTTTTCTTTGGTTTTGACTATTCAATAATTATATAATAATTATATTATTATATGATTCACTACCTCCACATCGCATTATTCGCTCGCAGAAAAATTTTAGTTATATATGACCGACTTTAAAAATTGCTTCAAAATGGTGTCGTGAAATTGTGAACAAGGTCATAAAAAATTCCACGACTTGCCAGAAACATCTTTGGTATAGTTACTTTTTTAGGCTATACCATTTGAAACGTTAGCAGAAGTGCAAAACATTTTGTTTTTATATCTGAGCAGTTTTTATTTCCATTTTAATCGAAGAAATCAAAGAAGCAGTCAATTACATTATTATTAACAAAAACATATCCTAATAATGCTTTGATTTGTATTTTGCCATATATTATTTCATTTCTAACTTACCTCTTGGAAAATCGAAAAGTTGATGTTATACGCGGTTTTAGGCCTAACTAATTCTAGGAGCCCGTCAGTATGTTGGAATATATATGAATATATATATATATATATATATATATATATATATTTAATTATGAATATATATATATATATATATATATATATATATATATATATTTAAATATATAAATATATATATATATATATATATATATATATATATATACGTATATATATATGTGTGTGTAAGTATGTGACCCGCTCATAACTTTTGAGTGGCTGAACCGAATCTAATCAAGCTGGTAACGTTCTGAAGAACATTCCTGAACTTAGAGTTCTTTCTACTTTCAACCGATTCGAAGCGGTAGATTTCGAGAAATCTAAGAAAACTGAAAAAAACTATATATTCAAAGCGTTTTTTAAATAACTTTTAAAAAGTAGTTGAAATATTTTACAATCCCACCAGTTTTGTTTTATATTTACAGTTGTCATGATATCGCAAAAAAATCTCGTTTTCCGCGCACACTGCGTTTTTTGCTCTCTCGTAAGTGAACCGTTAAAAAGTTTTTTGAATTTCGTAAGTTTAGCTCAAATTGCAATTTTCTTACTTTGGAAAAATGAATATTGAGCTAGTAATACGCACCAACCAAATGAATATTGTTATAGCATGACCAATTTAGCATGTCTTTTGCTTCGAAATGCAAATTCTAAAAACTCGAACTAGTCATAAAAGAATTAAGTATTTTTGAGTGTTTCGCTGTTCAAATGTTAATAAACCAATTACAAACAAAAGAAGAACAATAACACGATTGCAATGAAAAAATGCAGTTTCTCGTAAATTTTTAATAAAATATACTACTTATAAGCATTCTTCTTTTTTTTATTATTAGTACTAAAACGTATGTAGAAAAAGTAATAAATATTATTAATTTGTAACAAAAATAAATAGTTTACAAAATATCAGCTATACTTCAAAAGTTAGAAACAAAATTGCAGTGATTTTTTAGAGTAAATTTTGTATTCCTTAAAAATAAACAATTTCTATTTCTAAAGTTAAATTCTTATTGAAATTATTCTTCAGGCTCTAGGTCTAAGAATTGAAAGTAATAATATTATTATGTTTTATCTCGGTGTATGTGTATATATTTTTATTATTTCCATATTTCGAACACCTTCGGTGTTCTTCTTCGGGAGAATTATAAATTTCCGTTCAATCATCCAAAACATGTCAAAATAAATACTGCAAAGAACTTTGTCAGAAGAGTTTTAAAAATAAGTGATAGAAGATTTCAGGACGAAAATTACAAAAAGATCCGTTAATAACCAACATTATATGAAACACTATAAAGAAGATAAGCAAACCACAAACGCCAAAGACGGAAAATATATACAAGTCTTTAACATACGTACCACTTTCCTCAGAAAGTATCACGCAATCCAATATCTACAACACTGAAGACGTTAGCATTGCTGTAAAAACCACAAACACTTTAAACTCCCTGTTTTCGAATACTAAAACTAAATTAAAATACTAAAAATATTAAATAAATATGATGTTACCTACAAAATACCGTGCTATGGGGATGGAGAAAATGTATTAAAAAAATATATGTAGGAACAACAAAATCAAAACTTAGGGCAAGATTAGCTTCAAACAAATCTAATTATAAAAATAGAAAAGAAAATTTAGAACAAAAAAACGAAATAGCAGCCCACTGTGCATTGGATGATCACGGACACGGAAAATTGCGCGCATACGCGCATAAACATATAATAACAAAACACAATAAATGAAAACTTTAGCAAACATTTATATTTTTGTGATACTAAATGTTGTGACAACGAAATTGGTTTTTCAGTTTTCTTGAAGAAGAACACCGAAGGTCTTCCAAATATCGAAATAATAAAAATATATTCACATATACCGAGATAAAACATAATAAGAGTTTTATTTTCGATTCTTAGACCTGAGCCTGAAGAATAATTACAATAAGAATTTAAGTTAAAAAAACAAGGTCAAATAAAATACAAAAATTAATTATTTCTAGAGTTTTAAAATAACAAATCACATAGTGTTTATTCCACTTTAAATAATAAATTATTTCAACAATTTTTTTAAAAATATGCTTGTGGACGGGTGAAGCTGCCCAAGCTCTTTGTAACCAAATTGTAGATTATAAACACGAGTATAAGGATTTTTTTTGAATACAATTATTATTTATTGCCTTGTACTTCAATGTTAAAATTCCTGGAATATATTTCACAATTATAAAGAAAGCTTATACACTATAAATGTGGTTACTGACTTTTCATCTATGGCTACTCGGAGCGAAACTTCTCGATCTTATCAACTCGGATGATTATGTTATATGAATAAAATATGATTTTTGTAAAAAAAGATGGCTCGCTATTTAGACCGCGTGGAATATTAAAAGAAAATTGCATTTGACAGTTTAATCGATAGCAATAAATAGCGATAAAAATGATGCACCTGCAGCGACTTCTTAGTGGCGGTAACACTCCCCCACAGTATGACGAGCTTGCCGATGACTTACTCCTTTAGCTTTTCTTCCGCTACGTCTAGAATCGCTAGTTTTGCAGCTGGTCTTTCTAAAATGCCACAAACTGTCAAAACTTTCGCCTTCCGTACTTGGCCATCTTCCGATGTGTTAACTTCTATGACCCTTCCCTTTGGCCACACGTTTCGTGGATTTTTCGGGTCAACCACCACCACTAAACTGCCAACAGATATTGGTTTGGACTTCTCAAACCATTTTGTTCTACAAGTTAAAGTAGGCAAGTACTCTGTCACCCACCTCTTCCAAAAAAGCTCCGCATATTGCTGTGAACGCAACCAACCTTCCCTCAGCACAACACCATCGTTATCAAAAGAGGCTAAAGGTTTTAGGCCGCTTGAGTTGCCTAGCAGAAAATGATTTGGTGTGATAGCTTCTGCATTCTCGTTTTCTACTGGAATATACGTAAGGGGACGGGAATTGATAATATTTTCGACCTCAGCCATCATGCTCTGTAATATTTCATCGCTCGGCGACCTCTGGATTTTAATATTGCAGAGTACAGTCTTTACCGATCGGACCAGTCTTTCCCACGCCCCTCCCATGTGAGGCGCAGAAGGCGGGTTAAAGTTCCATTTTGTGAAGGATGTTGTAAAGCTTCGCACCAGTTCGCTCTTGTCTACTTCCCGCAATGCCTCACGTAGTTCTCTATCAGCGCCGGTAAAGTTGGTCGCGTTGTCGCTAAAAAATTCCCGTGGTTGTCCTCGTCGCGCGATAAATTTGCGTATTGCCATAATGCAAGAGCTCGTGTTGAGCGAATAGACCATTTCGACATGGATGGCGCGTATTGTCAAACATGTGAATAACGCACCATATCTTTTTTCTGTATGCCGATTCACAGTAACAAACATAGGGCCAAAAAAATCGAGGCCTGTGTATGTGAATGGTGAAAGATATGAACCCAGTCTAGCGCGTGGCAGTTTTGCCATTTGTGGAAACTCTGGCAACGCAGCTTTAATTTTGCATAGCTGACACTGTCTAATGGCGGACTTACAAGCCGTTCGCAATTTCGGAATGTAAAACCGTTGCCGTAGTTCATTAACTACAGTTTCGTGGTTACTATGACGATATAAGTTGTGGTAATGCCATATTAAGAGTGTTGTTAGCCGGCATTGTTTTGGCAAAACTGCCGGATGCTTTAGTTCCTCAGGGACGTTAGCATAATCAAGTCGTCCACCTACTCTCAAAACTCCCTCGTCGTCCAAGTAGGGTGACAATTTATACAAACAATTTGTTTTGCTTAATTTATTATTTCTTAATAAACAATTAATTTCATGTTGGAAATATATACTCTGAGTATCTTTAATTATAGTTGTTTCTGCTTTACGTAACTCAGTTTGGGTGAGTTCTTCCTCACTAAAAGATTTGGTTTTATTTCTGAGGCGATAACAAAATCGGATAACAAATGCTGTCGATCTCAATGCTCTGCACCATCGAGAATACCTTTGGATATTTATGAGTGGTTCTATATTTTCTGCAACAAAATGGCACTCTTTTAATTCGAGCTTTGATTCCTGAAAATTTTCATCATTGATTGGCCATTCATTCTCTGGCAGTCTTAAAAATTCTGGGCCATTAAACCAGCGCCCTGTTGGGGATAAATCAGGTTTAGTTAAGCATTTTGTTGCTTCGTCAGCCACATTTGATTTTCCTGGTATCCAGAACCACTCGTTTATCTCTGAACTATCTAAGATTTCACTAACACGAACAGCGACAAACTGGTGATATTTCCTGTGGTCTGAACGTATCCAACTTATAACTGTTCGTGAATCCGACCAGAACATTTTGCGGCTAATTTTCACGGTATGATTATCTGCAATATAGTTACCGTAACGAGCACCAACAACGGCAGCCATCAGCTCTAGACGAGGAATTGATACAACCTTTAGTGGGGTTACTCTGGTTTTGGATCCGAGTAATGAAATGGTAACTTCCTCTCCACAGCGAATTCTGAAATACGACACAGCAGCATAACCGCTTTCGCTCGCATCCACAAATGTGTGCAATTGTACTTCTAGATTGTTATAATTTTTGAAGTTTTTTAAATAGCATCGAGGTATATTTACCTCACTTAAATTTGGTAGAAAAGTTAACCAGTTTTTCCACTTTACTTGCTGCTTTTCCAGAATAGGCTGATCCCAGTCGACACCGCTGCGCCAAATTTCTTGCAGTACTATCTTTAGGTACATAAGGAAATTTCCTACGAGCCCTAAAGGGTCATATATGCTCATTAGTGTTTTTAAAATTTCCCGCTTGGTCGGAGTCTTTCCACCTAAGAGGAGCTCGGTGTCTTTGACAGACTTTGACAGTTTAAATGTTATATTGTCTTGTGCTGGATTCCAAAATATACCAAGTACCTTTTCCGTTTCTACGCCTGCACTTACATTAAGGCAAATATTGTTCAAAGGGTTGGAAAAATTCAATTCCTTCAAAACGTAATCGCTATTCGAACACCAGTTCCTAACTCTGAATCCACCTTGACTATGAATAAACCGCACACTTTTGGCAAGCTCAGTGGCTTCCTGAGGTGTGTCTGTTGAAGCGAGAAAATCATCAACGTAGTGGCTGTCTCTTATAGCAGCTGCGGCTTGAGGGTATTTACTTTAAAACTTTGTCGCGTTAAGATTTTTCACATATTGCGATATACAGGGGGCACAGGAGGCACCGAATATCATTACCCTCATAACATATATATCGGGTGCCCTGCTATCGTCACAGCTACGCCATAAAAACCTTTGAAAATGGCAATCTTCATCCCGTATGTAGATCTGGTGGAACATTTCTTCTATATCACCACAAATCGCGATTTTTCTTTGGCGAAAACGGAAAAGAATGGTCGCAAGAGATGACAACAAATCCGGCCCCTTAAGCAGCATAGAGTTGAGTGATATGCCATTTACTTTCGCTGCCGCATCCCAGACTATGCGGGTTTTATTTGGCTTATTTTTATTAAATACTGGAAACATCGGCAGATACCACACGTTGTGTTTATTAATTTGACTATCGTCAATTTTGGCTATGTAATTTTTCTGTAAATATTCTGATATGGTTTTCTCAAAATGATCAAGTAAGCTTTTATTGTTTCTTAATGATTTTTCAAGACAAACCAGTCTTCTTTTCGCCATTTCGTAGCTTGGTGACATGGTAATGTCGTCGTACCGCCACAATAAAGCTGTCTCGTAATGGCCATCATGTTTTTGTTTCGTGTATTTTTCTAATAATTTTACAGCCCTCTGATCATTTGTGCCCAGAGCTGGGGTGTAATTATTTATCCCGGTTGATTCAATTGTATAAAACTGTTTGACTAAGCGGGTAAGAATTTGGTCATTTTCTCGTTGACATTCACACAGATGAAAATTATATTAGGCTTGAGCTCTTTTCCTAGCACTGGAGCCACCGCATATAAGCCAGCCGAGGCGACTTCGTATAGCAACGGGCTCGTTGTTTGCACCCTCTTTAATACTAGTTGAAATACATAGCTTTAAATTATTTAGGCCAAGCAGTACATCCGGTACAGCGTTCTTAAAATCATTGATAGGTAGCCCTTTAAGATGCGGAAACTTTGCGCTTAAATGTTTATAATTGAGTCTTTGGCTCGGAAGCGATAGTTGCTTAACCGTGCGGACAGATATATTAAATTTAGTTTTATTTGTACCAGAAACTTGCATTGAGATTTTTTTTTGAGTCTTCTTCTTGGCGACCTATTTCCCCCGTCCATTTCAGACATAAGGGTTGTAATTCACCAGTTAAATCTAATTTATTAACAATTTGTTCATTTATTAAACTTACCGACGAACCTTCATCTATAAATGCAAAGGTTTCTAAAATTTTATCATTATTTCCATATAATGTAATGGGTATAATTTTAAACAACATCTGATTGCTTTCATTCCCATTGTGCGCTGCGTGTAGATTTTCTGTTTTGGTTTTATTTTCGTTTTCATTTGTTAAGTTTTTTTTTTTTCATCAGCTGTTGGCTTATGCAGCAACGTATTATGTTTTATTTGACAGTCTTTTTCTCTGCAAACGACTCTGCTATTACAAATTCCATAATGACGTCGAAGACACAATTTGCATAAGTTATATTTTCGCAGCAGATTCCATCTTTCGCCTCTTGTTGCAGTCAAGAATTTTGTACATTTCTCAACACTATCGCAGTTGCCAAAACATACTACGCATGTTCTTCTGCTTCTTTCATCGTGCGCGTTGATATAGGCATCTTTTGTTTTACGTGAATGCTGCTCTGCTGCTTTTGACATGTTGTTGTCAGTTTCTAGGTTTATGCTGCTTGCTGAGATGCCGACTTCGTAAATCCAATTTGAGAAATCTGTCAGATTTACCCTTTTGTTTTGTTTTGCTAGTCTTATTTTGTGCTCACCCCAGTTAAGCTGAAAATTAGATGGCATTTTCATTATTAACTCGTGTAATAAAGATGAATTATTCAACTCATCTACTAAACCGCAGGCTTTAATTGTACTTTCCAAGCCTTTAACTTCAACAGCAAAAGTGGTAATTGTTTGTAATTTATTTGCATTAAGAGCTGGTAATGTTTTCATTTTATTTTTAAGCGAGTTTAGTATTTTCTCTGGTTGGCCGAAAAGCAGCTTCAATGTTGATAAAGCACACGGTACGCCAGATGGATGTATCAAAATATGCTTTACGGAGCGTAATGCTTCGCCTTTTAGAGCCTTTTGAAGTCTGACAAGATTTTCAGCGTCAGTAAAACCGCAGACTGCTGTTGACCAGTCGTATGTAGCGCTAAACAATGGCCATTCTTCGGGTATGCCGGTAAAATTGGGCAATTCTTTGGGTACTGACTGACGAGAACTTATTTGTTGCTGCGAAAGTCTGTGAGAAGGTGCTATGACCGATGGAAGGTTTGACGGATGCATGGAGAACGTTGAATCCATATGGCCAAATTGGATTGGTGTTTCTAATCCGTGATTATCAACATTTGTGCTATTTAAATTGTTATTTATGTTTGCAGCTGTTGAGTGCTGACAAATCGTTGTTGGATTATTAATAAATGAAGACGTATTATGCGCAAATGACGTTGTTGTACATGTAGGTGGCACTATTGTTGTTGTTGTATAAATTAAATTGTTACTTACATTTTGCCCATATGTGGCTGTTGAGCTAGAGGTTTGTTGCATTGTCACTGCGTGTGGTGCAAATACATAACGGGACGATTCCTGTTGGGATACTTCGGGTGCTGTGCTGTGTCTAACTGACTTAGGCACTAGTATACCGGCAGCTTGCTTATCTAACCATTCGTGCACTGATTTGTTAGATAGTTGCTTATGCGCTGACTGCGTGTCATTGAAATCGTCTATTTCTTGCTCAAGAATCTGGTATTTCTTTTTTATAAAGTCCCTTTCTAGTTGCGTTTCTTCATGCAAGCGTTGCAGCTCCAGAGCTTGTCGTCGAGCGGCGACTGAGGAGGCACTATGAATGGAGGAGACTGAGTCGATAGCTATTTGTTGTTGCGACGAACAGTTTTTGCAATGCCAAGTTGGTGATTGTTGGCTGCCATCAAGGTTGGCGCAAGCTAAATGGAAATTAAAGTGGCATTTGTGACATCTAGCAGAATTTACGCTGTCTGCAAGTTTGTTGCAGATGTGACAATTGTTCACGGTAGAATTCGATTCAGTTTCTTGTTGGCAGTTTGTTGGTTGACCCTGTAAGGAGGTAGAAGATTCCATATTGTTAGGACTTACGTATTAGCAGCCGTAGTATTTCTTCAGATATCCAGTTGGATGGCCAATGAAAAGAATTTTAATGTGGACGGGTGAAGCTGCCCAAGCTCTTTGTAACCAAATTGTAGATTATAAACACGAGTATAAGGATTTTTTTTGAATACAATTATTATTTATTGCCTTGTACTTCAATGTTAAAATTCCTGGAATATATTTCACAATTATTATAAAGAAAGCTTATACACTATAAATGTGGTTACTGACTTTTCATCTATGGCTACTCGGAGCGAAACTTCTCGATCTTATCAACTCGGATGATTATGTTATATGAATAAAATATGATTTTTGTAAAAAAAGATGGCTCGCTATTTAGACCGCGTGGAATATTAAAAGAAAATTGCATTTGACAGTTTAATCGATAGCAATAAATAGCGATAAAAATGATGCACTTGCAGCGACTTCTTAGTGGCGGTAACAATGCTATTGAACACTTATAAATAAAACGAATAAATTTTTTTTCCTAAAAATCAAATATTAATATATTTAACGTGGTAATAAAATCAGAAAGATTATTGTTTTATACACTAAAGCTATTATCTGCGAATTCGTTAAAGTTTTACCACAATTTTGTTCGAACAAGTTTCTGTGGGGTGTGTTGATCAAATAACCTATTGCAAAATTAAATTTTTTAAGTATTTTCCTATTTTTGAACAATTTAAAACTAAGCACTATAATTCATTTTCCAACTTTAAAGAAACAAGAATAAAATTGGGATATGCATATGTGCATCTGATTTTTCAAATTATACTACACCACTTTCAATATATATACATATACCGCAAGTGTTCATGAAAGGATAGACGTGTGTCAATAATCACGCCTAGATATTTCAGAAATGCCTTTGGTTGTATACAACAGGTGCCAGCATCCAGTGTTATAGTTTCGCT
>OY776277.1:52312813-52342813 GCA_963675445.1 Linnaemya vulpina
AAATAATATTTTTGGGATTCCGAATATATGAAAATCAAAACAAATGGAAGAAAGCAAACCTGTAATTGCTATAGATTCGCTTCAAGCTATTCGAAGTTTAAGCACATTATGGAATATATATGTTAAACCAGAGACTATTGGAAACTGTTTTCAAAAGGCAGGATTTTGAAAAGATGACATGCAGATTCAACCTAGTAATTGGGATGAAGAAGATTTTTCCCCCTATCAGATTTAGCAGTTTTACAGGCTGCATTTAGAAAAGTAGCTAAGCAGTGTTTATGAAAGTCGTGGATGACGATGACGAGGAACTGGGTGGTGAAGTAATGGCAAATATTAATAAAACATCACCTACATTAGAACACGTTTCCTCTTCACTTGATGTAATTCAAACTTTTTTGGATATGGAGAGCAACGTTCTGACAAATTTATTTAAATGTCTTAATGCAATTGAAGCTTTTATTGATAAAGAAAAATGGAAGAATGTGGTTCAAACAAAAATACCTGATTATTTTTAATTAATAACAAAGAAACAAAAAAATATTTCTGTATAATGAAGTTTCTATATAGTGAAATAATTGTCTGTCCCCGTGGAGATTCACTATAGGGAAGTTCGACTGTATATATATATATATATATATATATATATGTATATATATATATATATATATATATATATATAGTATATATTTATTTACTTATATATAAGTTGCAATGGCAGACTTTGACATGGTACGTGTCATATCATTACTCAAAGTGGACACATCAACCCTTAAGTGTCTCAACCCCCATTTATAATTCCTTGATATTTTGTGATTCCATCACTTAAAACGATAAAATTAAGTGGAGATGTTGTAAATAAAAGTGAAATGAAAAGTGAAATGGTTGTCAGCGTAAGTAACGATTTCTAAAATTGACCAAATATATAAACAAAGATTTCCAATTGATTCACTGCCCTGGTCAAATTATATATTAATTTATTTTTTGTTAAAATATCTGAAAGAAACCATTTACCAGATACAGTTGTTATAGATCTGTTCTGATATTTTACATCGGTATTTTCGTTCGTTCTCTTTTCCATCAAAAGCTTTTATTAATTTATTATATACAAAATGCTTCTAGGAGTTTCTAATGATTTATTTTTAATTCTCATTACTAAGTAAGCTAATATAGTATTAGGTTTCATTCAATTTTGATTTAGAGAGACATCAACATAAAAGTAAAGCTTATTAAAAGCTCAACAGTTTGAAATAAATGAATCAGACCTTGAATGATTTAATAATGGAGTGTTATAGGACATAGAACGCTGAGGAATACAAAAAGATAACATTGCAATCAAATAGTTTCAGCTCGTCTTACCGATAATTAATTTTAAGATAACCGCAACATAGTTCTTCTAGTAGACAGTGGCTTAATAAGTGCAAGCCTTGATCCGGACTAGGAACCAATTCGGAAAAATTGTTTTTGTACATATTCGATTGCATTGATAAAAACTTTATAAGCGAAAAACTTTAATAATACGTCCTATTAGTCAGCTATGAAGTACTCCACTTTAAGCTACGCAGTGTGAAGCATCTTAGTAAGAAGCTGGTTGCCCTTTTAGTGACAAGACCACAATCAAACAGGATAATGAATTTGTAAAACGTTGGTTATAGTTGAACTGCCTTTCTGAAAACCATGCTGATTAGACGATAATAAAGAAGAGAAATGATGACGCAGATGATCCGTAATAAGATTTTAGAAGTTTTGGTATGATACTCAATTTTGCAATTCCTCTGTAATATATAATGTCAGCTTTGCTACAGTATAATAATAAACGATTCCTTCCATATGGTTGGATATATACCAAACTTGGTTTATAAATTGAAAAAAAATCTAACATTGGTAGCTGGAGCATCAGCATATTGTCAGATTTATATTCATCTAACTTCATAATAGATGGTAGTAGATTTTCTTTTTAAATTTGTAAGGTTGTAAAAAGACGTTGGATTGTTCTTAAGCGAACTTCTAGTTTCGACGAAGTTGCAGTCTTAAAATTTAGTTGTTGGCACTATACAGCATTTCCTTCTCTTGTTGGTATCGTGCATTTTAAAAGGAAAATAAAGTTCAAACCACGCAGCTATGATATATGTCAAGCTTTTTGAAACAACAATTTTTTATGATACAAATAGCTGATAGAATATTTGTTGGGTGGTTAAGCAATGTCTATATGCATTTCATTCGCGCTTTTACCAAATCATCAGTAGACTTCAACCACAGTTTTGAAAAGTTTAAAACCGCTCATGTTATTGTAATTCATTGACAACAATACGTCAAATTAAATACTTTTATTGTTATCCAAAGGATTTCTAATTGTATAAAGGTGTAGAAATATAAAATGGAGTCATATCGAATAAAAGTTGTTTGTTGGGTATTGCTTTGTATAAGTTTTTTTTTAATCTTTTGTGACGTTTCATTTGAGATGAGCGGTTTTAAAAATTTTTAAAACCATGGTTGAAGTCTACTGATGATTTGGTACAGGCGTCAATGAAATGCATGGTATGCAGCTTAACCACCGAATAAATACATTTCATATTATAGTAATTATTGACAACAATATGTCAAATAGTAGATATATTGATAATTACATTTAACATGGTAAAGAAGGTTCGAAATAAATATCTAACACTTTGGCTTGAGCTAAACACAAATAAACAATTTTCACATATAATTGTGTAGGATCTACACAAGTTGACTATTAAAGCAACTTTCGTATTTAATTTTCTGACAAACAATTTGGAACTGTTTTCACATGCAACTTCGCCACCTAACAAGTGGCAATAAACGTATACACATGAGTACTTATGAGACAGTTTAGCTGTTTTTGAAGTGCTAACGTATTCGGCTAATAACTTCTAACCTGTGCCTCGTTTCTGTAACTGAAGTGAGAAAATGTCGCATCGAAAAAATTGTCGTCACTCTGTGAAACACAGGATGAGTCAGAATATATTTCTTAAGGCATTTAAAATTTTGTTGGTTTTTTAAATAATAAATATATTACTCTATTGATAACCCTACAATAAAAAGCATGACAACCATAATTATTTAGTTTTTCGATGTGAGAACTTCTCAGTGAGCGATATTCATCTGTCTGTCTGTCCGACTGTCTGTACGTGAAATCGGTTTTCCTAAGGCCCCAGAAGATGTAGAGACTTCGTTCTGGGACTGATGGTTTGAAAATGAAATTAAATAGAGTGGTATTGAAAAATCAGAAATACGGTTCCAGAGCTGGAAAGCTTACACCTATTTCTCGACGCTATATTAATACCAAAAACCAATTACTTTTTTGGTTTGTTTGTAAATTGAATTTATTTCATGCTTTGGGAAGCCTCAATTGTTTACTCAAAACTAAAAAAATTAAAATTAAAATATCCAGAGATGGGAAATCAAAAGTTTTGTTTGGTACTTTAAGTATTTTGTAGCATAAGTAATAACTAAAATGTTAAGTTTTTCTTAACTAAAACCGCCTTATACATTTGTTTTTGCTAACTAAAACTATTTTATAACTTAGGAAGAACAAAATTGGTATGAAAATCAAATCCAAGTGCATTTTTTTTTTTAATTAAAACTGTTTTTAATTCAGGAAAAACAAAATTGTTATCAAGTACTTTAAAAAATTAAGATTATGTTTTCAGGGTTTGATAACTGCAATATTTTCTGGTAGATGAAAGTTACCAAAATGTTTACAGATTTGTAGTTTTGGTAAGAAAAAAACAAACAAAAAATCCAATTTTCGCCTCCAGGGATGGGAAATTGAATTTTTTGTACATAAGAGTATAATGCCCAATAAATCAGTGGTTATTTAAATGTAATTGAACTTTAAATGCCATTTAAATACCAAATTTCGTTTTTCACCGCAAACTTATGGTGTTTTCTTTTCTGCAGAAAAAATGTCACCTTGTTAAAAGGTGCATGCATAAAATATCTTGCCAACCCTGTAATAATGCAATTTGTTATTTCACTAGAAAAAAACACAATTTGTGGAGAAATGTCAATAAATTAAGTTTTCATCCTCATCAGAAGAGGAGGATGCCAGACTGCCGGTTTATCGACCCGAAGCTTTAACGATTTTTTTATATAAATCCTGTAAGATTTAATATCACTTAATGTAATGTTTTCTCATAGTTGTTATTTAAAACAGTAAAGATATTAACTTTTAAAATGTAACTTTTTACTTAGTAATTCTAGACGATTTCTTTACAAATTCTTCTGGTAACACTATTAATAAACAAAAGTCAATTATTTTTCAGGGCACTATCAACACTGTCGATTTGTATGGGGCATAAAGTGCTATGCCTTTCACCATTATTGAGGGAGATATTTTTTGAATCAAACACACTACCCTTTTATAGAGCAAAACATTTTTAAGAAGCGAGCACGAAATTACTCTTTTTACATGGAAATGTAGTACATTTTTGTAGAAAAGAAAACACCATTAAATAAGACTTAAATGCCCCTCATTGGCCATTTAAACGTAATTTAAATCGAGCACAGAAACATATGACTTAGACTTTTTTCTCTTTTAGCAAAAATAAAACATTGTGTTGTTGAGAAAAATTTGCAAAAAAATTTTAAGTAAAGTTAATTATAATTATCAATAGAATAATATAATTATCAATAGAATAAATTCGAAAATCAATAGACCAATATTTATTGTACAAATGGACTCCTAGCACAATTAAAAAACTTAAAAATTATATCATACTCAACACTTGAAATGCTTTGAATCAATAGCAAAACTCATGTTTTCTGAACACTGGCGACTTTTGTTTACATATTTCATGGTGCTTCCACATCTTTCGCATAAGTTAATTAAAGTTTCTATGTCTGACTGTAAAACTGAGAGCGTATTTAAATAGGCTTTGAATATTCATCAAAATTAACTAAACCTAAAGCAATTAAAACTAAAGTAATTAAAACTATTTTTAATTTAGGAAAAGCAAAATTGGCTATATGATAAGAAAACTCAAAATTTCGTTTTTAGGGGTGGAAAATCAATTCTTTTTTCAATTATAAAAGTAACCAGAAAGGCAACTTTTTTTTGTATTTTCTTATAACTTAGAAAGAACAAAATCGGTACTTAAATATATACATATATATATATATATATATATATATATATATACATATATATATATATATATATATATATATATATATATGTATATATATATATATATATATATATATATATTATGCCAGACGTACGTTGGTTACTTGTTTGATACATAAAAGCAACCAAAAAGGCAACTTACGTCGTTTTTTTACTAAATGAAAATACTTTTTAATTCACTAAAAACAAAATTGGTATCAAAAATTAAAAAGATCGTTTGTGTAATTCTCGCATCGAAAAAATTTTCACACAAAACGATGGTAACTAAGAAAAAACTATGTGAATTGAAACAAAAAATCGTTTCTCACTTACAATGTTTCTGTATTTACTTTTTGGGAGAACTGTCAGTCATTCCACCGTTTTTGATGTAAGTCATTGGAAACTTGCGAATAAAAGTGTTTCTCTAAGGAAATTTTGTGAGAAGTTTTACACTTGATTTCTCCAAACAATTCAAAATTTAAAACGGCGCAAAAGGTTTTTTTTTTGTATAATATTTTATTTGTTCTCGTTTGTTTGTGTTTTTATATTTACTTGCTTTTAGTGAAGCTCTATACTTTTATTAATATGTTTTCTCTGGTTTGTTAATCTCTTTTTAATATATTTTATTGTATAAATGCTTAGAACTACACGTTTCTATAGATATATTATAATATTATGTTTCTTGCTTATTTTCTCTTTTAAATTCATATATGTGTGTATGTACTTACACGTTTGTTTGTTGTTGATTTTATTAAATTTTTTTAATAACAAGTAGTTAATATTAAAAGTTAATACTAAAAATTTTTAATAATAGTAATTCAAGTTAATAATAATAATAATAATAATAATAATAATAATAATAATATGAAATTTATTTGTTGGGTGGTTAAGCAATGTCTATATGCATTTCATTGGCGCTTTTTACCAAATCGTAAATAATCAAAACAAAAACAAAATCTCCAAATGGAAGAAAAGCGACATGAATAATGTCGAAATTGGTGAATTAGAAAACTTTTGGAAGACAATCTGGTGTGAACCAGAGATACACAACAAAACACCAGAATGGATGAATACCATAATTACACACGTGACCGATAATGCACCAATGACCACAACTGCCATAACAAAAACTCGCTTTAAAATGGTGATACAAAAACTGCACAACTGGAAGTATCCAGGAAGCGATAAAATTCACAACTACTATTATAAACCTCTAACAACACTACATAATCATATAATAAATATATTCAGTGATTTAATAATAAATCCTAATCATATATCACACGAAATGTGTACAGGCTCAACATACTTGAAAACAAAAGCTGCTAATCCAACATCTCCATCGCAATTTAGACCAATAACTTGTCTAAACACAGGGTATAAAATATTTACAGCATGTATAGGTCTTGCAATAAGTGAGTAATTTGAAAACAACAACATTATCGCAGATTAATAGAAAGGATGCCGACCTGGAACAAAGGGGTGTAAAGACCAGAAGCTATAAAAAGAAAGAAAAACTTGTTTTCGGCATTTATAGACTATCAGAAGACATTCGATTCAGTCCCACATTCATGGCTTCTAGAAGTGCTAAACATATACAAAATTTATACTACTCTGATTAGATGTATTGATCACCTAATGCGATTCTGGGAAACTAAATTGCATTAACGAAGGGAAACAACGCCGCTGTATCAGCTAATAAAAATAACGCGTGGAATACACCACGGCGATTCACTTAGCCCCTTTTTATTCTGTATTGCAATAAACCCTTTATCAACTCTTCTCCAACAGAGCCAATATGGGTATAAACTTGGCCCTACAACTGATATAATTTCGCATTATTTCTATATGGATGACCTAAAAATTTATGCAAGCACAAAACAAAACAAAACCGAGATAACCTATTGAGAATAGTTGAAATTTTTTCAAAAGATGTCAAAAGGAAATGTGGAATTTGGAATCGACAAATGTAAAACACAAAATGTGACCAGGGGAAAATATACAATCAGCCAAAATTTCCTAACTCAGGGCCTGAAAGTCATAACACCATTTAGAACCGACGAACAGTATAAGTACCTGAGAATCAAACAACATCTCACAATAGACCACAGGAAACAAAAAGAAGATATCAATAAGGAGCTCATTAAAAGGATTAATGTGATATGCAAAAGCAAATTAAATAGTCGAAACCTTGTAAACACTTTCGCCCTACCTCTTCTTATATATAAATTTGGTATCGTATCCTAGTCAAATACAGATTTAAATAACCTCGATATGAAAATCCGTACTACGTTAACGAAGTTTAGTTATTACCACCCGAAAGCATCGTTAGAACGGATAAACATTCCAAGAAAATTTGGAGGAAGAGGAATACTAAATATTAAGTTACTACATGACAAACAGTTAACAAAATTAATAGACTATATCAAAACAAAAGCTTCAGTATCTACTCTCCACAGAAGACTCGTGAATGCCGATGACAAGCTAATCCCACTAAATCTTAAAAACAGTGACAACAATGCTCAAATAACAATAGATAACCTCATTCAGACTGGAAATCAAAACCGCTGTACGGAAAGTACCCAAACTTGATCAATAAGTTATGTAGATGTAGTAAATACTAACAATTGGCTTGAATATAGTAACGTCTTTGCTGAAACCAAAGGATTTATTACAGCCATTTGTTTTTTCCTGAAGATGTTAACAAGCTTTTAACGAAATATCGAATAAAAATTAGACTAAATAAAATTTTAATAAAAACGACCATAAGCTTGATTAATATTTTAATAAACTTATAAGGTCAATAAAGATAAATCAACAATAATAATAATAATAATAATAATAATAATAATAATAATAATAACAATAATAATAATAATAATAATAATAATAATAATAATAATAATAATAATAATAATAATAATAATAATAATAATAATAATAATAACAATAGTCATAATAGGTTGCAAAACGTAATATATAAAACGAAAATATTAATTTAAATTACAAAATCAAGTTTTGGATATATATTGTTCTTCTCCTCTTGAACATGTGCGGGCTAATCTCTGCCAGCAGAGCAAAAGCTGCGTCTTTGCTCAAACGAGAAAGGTCCTTTAAACACTGCCTCGTAATGGATCAGTTATGTCCCTTAATTTTTGGCGAAAAACCCGCAACATAGTTCGCCTATTATGCTCAGCAACCATTACTATCACACTATACATTGTATTTTTTAGCACTGAAGTATCTCATTCTTACTAACAATTCACATTTTTAATATATTTACACCCAATCCTGTTTTTACACGGTAGATACGTTCCCGGGGATGCCGTGCAAAAAAAAATCGTTCAAAAATATACTAGTATATATGTGCGTATATGAAATGAAAAGAAAACAATTTGACAGATTCAGCAGTCTCCACATGTCTATGTATTTATGGCCTTTAAAAAACTAAAACAAAACTCGTAGATAAATTTCTATATGTGATAGGTTTTCACACAATGTATATTTTATTTCATTTAATGATTCTTAAGAAAAAAAGCACAACTTAAAAATAAAACTTCCTTTTTCTAGTCGGTCCAGAATTTGTACTTTTGTTTTTAAAGTAATATTCGTTCCTTTTTCTTTACTTATAACTAAATTAATGATTTTAAGTTACGAATATAAATTTTTCGTGGTACAATTATTAATTATTATTAACTCATCTTATTAATATGTAACAAAATGCATACGCAGATTTTCTAGTTTAAATAAATACGACCAATATATTAAGAGCTTTCTAAGAACTTTCTTTTCATTATAAATTACCTTTGAGAAACACTGACTACGTTTAAATAAAACCGGCGCGCACAATATGTATAAGTGCATTTGCAATTTGTGAATCTCCAAACAATAAACACAGAAAAGCAAGTGGCAGCAATTTTTTACGCACAAATTGGTAATTCCCTAACTAAATTATTTTGTCCGTGTAAAAAAAACGTGTAAAACTAGGATAACTTTACTTCCAAAAGCCGTGTTATATAAAATTCGTGTAAAATACCGTGTAAAACAGGATTGGGTGTATATAATTTTGTTTGTTTACTTCTTTGGTTTTTGATATTTCGTTATTGGAATATTCCAATAAAAACGTAATTAGTGTTGCGTTCTCAGTTAAAATTACAGAAACACTTTTTTCTCGCATATTGAGAAACGGTGGAATTTTTTTGTTTCACATTTCATGTGAGACATTTTACGATGCGACTATTACAGAAACGAGCTACAGAATTGCAAAATATTGTAATACATGAAAGTGACCAAAATGGTTCCAAATTTCAAGATTTTCTTAAATAAAATTATTTCATACCTTCTTAAGAGTTGCATTGGTAAAAAAAACAAAAGAAGTTCAAATTTCCAGGGTTGAGAAATTTAAATATTTGTGTGCATAAAAGTAACCAAAAAGGCAATTGACTAAAAATTGCAATGCAGCTAACAATAAATTAACCATGCAGGTAAACACTTAAAACTATATGTAACGCCAGACGTACGCGGGTGAAAGTTATAAGATACGGCACACCCGAATAAAATTTTTACTTGTTTTTGTTTTTATATGAAGTTTGACAATTGTGTTAAATAAAATGATGATCAACTGTGTGTATGCCCTGATTTATGTATGAGTTTCATCTTAAGTTTTTGCAGCGTGATGCTCTTATATACAGTGTAGCCATATTAGCTCTTTTGGAGCTAAATTTAGCATTGTGTTGTAATGTTTAGCTCGAAATATTTCATTTAGCTCTTAGCTTTTTTTCAGCTTTTTCAACAATGCATTTAGCTTTTTCTTTAATTCCAATTTAGTGTATTTTATTTCTATTTCAAAATAAATAAAACCGTTTATCCGAATATATATGTGCGGTAACCATATAAAGTAATTAAAAAAGATAATAATAATTGATGAAAATCCCTTTAGAGAATTGTCAACTTTTGTGATGAGATTTATAGTTTTGCCTTTCAGTAACGCAGAAATTGAGCGCGTATTTAGTGATATTTGGCAGCGTTGCCAAATGTTCAGTTTTAACTGATCTTAGCAGTTTTTTGCTTTTCAGTTTTTTTTATAAAAAATAAGTATTTACAGTTATATCAGATTTTTACAGTGTTTTCTTTTTTTATAACTGGAGTTTTTAAAATTTCACTTTCAATTCCTCGTTTTTTTCCAAAGTTTGGAATCCAAACCGTTAATAGCTACTACAGCTTTAATACAACCGATTATTCGATTATTCTTTTTGCAGGAATATTTTTTATATTTGTTTAACGTATATGAAACACACTACAACAATATTTTCTCCGTCTCCCAGATGTCAAACATAGGTACCCAGAAACATTAATGAAAATAATCACACACAGATTTAGAAAGCTAGAAGTTTGGCGTGAATTTACTTATTGGTTATATGTATGTACATCAAAAAAGGTTAAAACTTTTGAACAAGCCATAAGAAAAAGAAAAGTGTATAATTAATTAAATTTTGAGGATACAGTGAAAAGAAATGGTGAGCTTTCTTTATAACAGAACTGCTTTTTTATATGAGCATATTATACTAATTTCTCCAATTTTCAAAATTGTTGTGAAGAAAACAATAATGCACCAGATGATGCGATACAGATTGAAGATGCTGCACCTCGCACAAGCAAAAACCCAAAGAAAAACTTTCGGATACATGTTTTTGGGGTAACAAATTTTTTTCTAAGAATCTGTCTTTTTTTCTCCAATTGTAAGTTTTTTTTTTCAAAGGGATATGGCAGCACTGGATCAAATAAATGTTGCCAAAGCTTTGGAATAACTAAGGATCTCTTAAAAAAGTTTGATAATGATATTTTGTCTCCTTCAGAAGTAGAAGAAAATATAGAAGAATACGATGATAGAAGTTTTAAAAAGTGTTTCTTTATAAATATTTTTTATAAAAAAAACCAAGTATAATTCAAATATGTTGTATTGAAAAGTTTCTATATTAATTGTAAAGGTTTTTTGAAAGGCTACTATTTTATGAATTATATATAGCTTTAAGATTATTTTGTATATGCAATATAAAAGTAAAACTTTTTTGATGCTTTGGTAATTTTTATTTCACATATAAACGTAAATTGCTTTTGAAAACCTCTTATTTTTATAGTTTTAAGAACTTTATTCCCATCATAAGGCTGTTTAGTTTTTGTTAGTGCCACTGTCGTCAATTCTTGATCAGCTACTTATTTACCTTAGTTATCGACTTACTGTAATCTCAATCTGGAAAAATATGTAAAAACTTGCACACTTTTAAAACGCGCTTTGTTAAAAAAGGGTCATTTCGAGGTCATCAAGTGAATAGACGTCCTAAAATTAAAATCTTACTCAGCTTAAAATAAACTTCATTTGATTTAAAAGACTTATTTGTAAAAGCCTAAACTTTTGATTTGTTGCACCTTGTTTCATACTTAAAAGAATTTCAACACACAAGTGCAATTAAAGTGTGAATAAACTAAAACTACTGAATTTTGTATTTGTGGTTTATAATCTTGTGAAACTAGGAGCTTGGGCGAATTCCCGTAAGTTTTAATTGAAGAACCTCTTGTTTGTTCTTTGTTTTCTCTTTAAGTTATGTTTATGAACAGAATTTAGCTTAATAAATAATTTTATGTTGTGTTTGGTTCAATGTTTCTTATTTAAATGAACCAGAAATGTATTTTTAAATATATTTTTATCTACATAAATACCATTTAAACTTTAGAAATATAGAAAGAATGAAAAGTTGCTATAGCAAAGCTATAAAAAAGTTTAGCGGTATTTTTGGCTCTAAAATTCTTTCTTTAGCTCTATTTCAAACCTGATTTAGCTTTATATTATTTTAGAATCTGGTCACACTGCTTATATATATTAAATATATGAGAACTGTCTTTTTATATGAATTGTGTAAAATTGATTTATTACTTATAATTAGTTTTAATATATTTAATTAATTCTGAAAATTCATTTTTGTTTTTTAAATTAAAACAAATATAATATTTTTTTTCATTAAAAAATTGGCTCTGCCAATTCGCAAGTAAATTTACTTGCCGAACTTAAATAAAAATACTAATTACAAGAATTATTACGTATGTGTTACACAACTTCCGATAAATCTTCCTTAAATTGCTGTTTTGTAACAAAAACTCTTTTAGAGTTCTATGTGTTAACCAGAATTGAAGAGTTTTAGTGTATATCAAAAAAAATCAAAATAACAAGCACGCATTGTGATGTTATTATAAACAAATCTTTGAATACATATATATCTTCTCTTGTCAAAGACTTTGAAAAATATTTTTTTAACATGGAATAATAAATTTGTCAACTCTGGAACTGTCTATTCTGATATTAAGTACAGAGAAATTTCATTCAAAAGTACCAAATATGTTTCTCTTATGAATATAAAAATAAATATTGTTTATTAATATGTGAATATGTGATTCGATTTTGTTTGATTTTTAATTCTAATTTAAATTTTCTTAAAGAATAAAATTAGTGCAATAAGCATATAATTAGCTTTAGCTATTTACTAATATCAAAAATTAGTTTAAGTTTTCCAGCTCTGAAACCATTTTTTAGATTTTCACCACTTCTAACTCCGAAAACCTATATTCTAGTCTCTAGCTCCTTTCAACAGACATCGCTTTTGTTATTTTTCAATGTTATTTAAATAAGCAAATTATTTGCAGACTTTTATAAAATATATACATATACTTTTTTCTGAATCTTGGAAAGAGTGGTATTTGATTTCGATTCTCAACGCCCGGTTTTAAATCAAACAAAACAAACTAAAGGGGTATTGCCAAGATTGGTGCACTGATTTTAGTAAGTCTTTTGATAAAGTCAACCAATTTTTTACACTGAACAAGATAACGTGTGCTATTTTTAATAATTTTACCTTTAAAATTGTTATGGTTTTATGTAGAGTCCTTCCAAGGAACCACTTTACTTTTTACTCTTATTAAAGATAATGGCATACTGCGATGTCTCGAAGTCTGCCGATTATTTGAAAATATGTCGGATAATTTCACCGAGAGCAATTATTAACAACGCGATTAAGATAAATTTTTGTGTTAGTGTTATATCAATTTATTTGGATTTAGCTTAATGAAGTGCAAGCGTATAGGACTTTCATGTAGTTGTTATCCTCGTTTAGCGAGAATTTATCAGCCCTATAATAACCAAAACAATTGTAATTAATAATGTCTATGGCGGACTCCAAATCTATTGTTTATGGTTCATTCACAGTTTAGAAGAAGAACTGTATTGAGTCTGTCCAAAACCAATTTAAAGACTCTCTATAGTTAATTTGCCGATTCTAAGGAGCAGACTTATAGTGATTAAAGTAGCTTCTATTGTAATATTCTGCACGGGATATTTTGCATTATTATAGGCGATTTCAAGGCAGAATATGCAGGTCATTTTCTTTCTAACAAAGTCGTAGTAGCTATTTTAGGGAAATTTTATTTTGTAATCTGATTCCTGCCAGAAACAATAATATTACGAATGTTTCCAAGGACCTTCCGAGAGCATCAAGGATATAAAGTCCCCAACTTTTGTTTTTCATCGCTTTTATAAAGGATCGTATATAATAAGTTCTTGTTCATTCCGAAATATTTGTTTTGTGTAAATGCTTCCGCGTCGTATTAGTTCTCCCTTTCTATTCCGTGATTAAATGGACGATACATGGAATGATTCAATATATAAATATATATATATATATATATATATATATATATATATGTATATATAAAATAAATAATTTAAGATGGCGATGACAATGTCTAACCTATTCATTAGCGGTTTACCCGTTGGAATCCAAAAAAATATTCCAGACAATGTTGATAGCAAAGGAATAATATTTGGAATGCAAGAGAGAATTATAATATATGTATATACAGACCATAAACTAATAGACAAATCTAAAAAAATGTATCAAAGCTTAAAGTTCAGCTTAAACATGACCCATACCCACACGTAGTGCATTGTGTTGGAGTTAGAAAGGACAGATGAATACAGATAATAAGATAAACTCTGGGATATGCCTGCGCCATTTAGATCATCATACACTAATGACGATGAGAAAAATTCGTTACCACATACAGGAGTTAAGCTCGGGATCGTAGAATATATAGTCTTGTGTAGTCTACTTCCGCCAACAGCAACAGCCCAAACAGAAATATTATTTATTTTTGCATCAACATGTCGGTCGTGATCAACGATTTCTTTAATCATCCGTAGAGAGGGATTCACAGTATATTTCACTAAAAAATCTTTCGGATTCGAAGGAAAGAATATTCATCTGCAACAGTATAAGATAACAACATTATTCGCTATTTGGATGTACGATTTATGTACATACGACCCACAGCGTCTAAAGCAAAAAAATATTGAACGTTTTTCACCTGGCTGAAATGATTCGAATGATGTGTTCCATGTGAAGCAGCATAGCCTTCCAACATACATCAAGATTCGAGTTGAACAATCTTTTTCACAACTTGAGAGAAAACATATCAATTTTGTCAGCGATGGCCGTAGCACTCCTTCCGCCAAATTGTTTTGGTTGATATGCCTATACTGAAGATCACAAATTTCTATCACTAACTGACAATTTTATACTATTATGAAGTTGTCAGCGTAAAAGCTACTCCACATACTTCCTCAATAAATTTGTTGGCATTGTCTTAAGAATTCCCAACACCATATACATAATGAAACAAACAAAATCCCTAACATTTGTAAATAAATTCTGTCAGACTTGACGGAGGTTGCTTTCTTTCATAACTTTTTCCCCAAAGTGGCGCTACGGGTTCGATGATTAAAAAGAAAAAAAACATTAGAGTCTTACATGTTTGAAATTCATTTTGAATTTTAATGTTGTATTTAGAACTTTGGTACTGATCGGTCCTAGAACGACTGTGAAGACATCAACTGTAACATAATAGACGGAAATATTTTCTACTAACTGATAATCAAAACGGTTTATCTTTCTACTTCCTTAATGATAAAGTAAACTGTATGGTTACCTCTCAGATACGCTGCCAATCTTCATGAATAATATCAAGAAATCACAGCAAGAGCTTAGTCGCACTATTCCATTCGCTCGTTTTACACAGAAGCCTGTGATCTAACTAAAATTATTATAGGGAGCAAGCTCTCTAGCTCGACCAAATCGATCGCTATCATTATTAATATATATGTATTAACTAAAAATAAATATAAGTCCAAATGACGAATACGAATGTCTAAAAATAGCTAAATATTCACACAGCAGCACTTCAGTCTACTAATCGGAAAGTGACTTACCCTTTTATAATGTTCTAGGCTTCAGATTATTCATATAATTTTTATTCATATTATTGGAATGTTTGCACTTTAATTGTTATTGTTCTTGTTAACATGAAAGATCAACGCCAGAACCAAATAAACAATTGTGCCATTGACTGCACATATATTGTTTGTCCTGTCGAGATTCAAATATCTTTATATAACGTGCAACGTATATCTTTAGCTGATATATTAATTACAGCAACTGCAACTTCAATATTATTGTAAAAAAACTCACACCGAAAGTAAAATGACAACCACATAAAAGGAGCAAAATAATTTATTTCTGTCTAAACGCTATAATGAGTGTTTATTAAAATTATTATTACAAAAATAAACTATTAAGTAAACATTCACTATCGCCTGGAAATCGTTAAGCGAGTGAAAGTGTAATAAAGAACAATCATAAACTTCTGAAATATTTTCAATATTATTATTTTGCCCAAATTTTCACATTCGAATTAAAACGATTTATGGTAGAGCAAAAGAATAACAACAACATTTTTTAGTTCGAGCAGTAATTTTTTATATCACTTTGCAATTTAATTAGTGTCTTTTTTGCTTATATTCATATATCCGTCTGCTTTTATTGTCTTAAATTTTAACACTTAACATTCTTAGGTTCTTTGTTGTATTGCGTTTGTAATATATAAACGTTCGTTGCCCGAAAACGCACGGATTATGAATGAAGTGCGATTTTTCATTTGGGTGTGAATTCCTGTTAGATTCTTGGAACTGATTCACTCACTCAGTCATATCGACACTAACTTTGTTGTCTTGTGTATCAGTTGTCGCAATTTATTTAGAATCTATTATGAGTAACTTTGTACTTAAGCAGACAACAAGCCCGCCACCACCATACCATGGCCGGAACTTTTGCGCCAACTTAACAAACAAAAAACAACTAAATATGGAAATGACGTTTGCGGAGCTGCGCCAAATGTCAAAGACAAGAAATAAAAATCTACTACTAAAACCGTTTTAATCTGACGTAACAAAAAGAAATAGAAACAGTTAGTAAATGTAATAAATTGATACACCAACACACTCAAGACTGCGCGGATGTGCGCATGCATGTTTGATTTGGCTATGCGGCACATGCACTCAAAATAAAATATTGGTATGAAAAATTGTTATTAGAAAGCAGACGACGCATATGTCATGATTAATCACTCATTATTGTAGATATTTTAACCTTAACTTCCGAAAACTAAGAACAACACTGCTGTTGTGTAAAATATTACAATAATTCCAACATTCCACTAAACGGGAATAGAAAATATATATGTGTATAAGTTTGCATGTATGTATAGCGATGTGTGTTTGTGTTATATGTATGTATTTGGACCGCTTATATCTTTTGAACTCCTGAGCGGAATAAAACCAAAGAGTATTCCTGAACTAAGATTTCCTGTAAATTTGAACTCATTCACTACGAAGGTAGGGATCTATTTCGGTTGATTCATTCAGAAAATTAATTTATTTTTTAGCTCGGAGAACTCGGAAGTATAGAATACCACACCAAACGAGTACCTCGGTTCTGTAACTGATGTGAAACCTACTCGCATCGAAAAGCTTGTCGTCACTCTATGAAACACAGGATGAGTCAGAATATATTTCTTAATGCATTTATACCTTAATTAACATATTATTCTATCATGACGAGCATAATTATTAATTTTCGATGCGATGCACAGTCTACAATAGCTATCCTGTCAAAATTAACGGGATGTTACGGGAACAGCCTTTAGGATCAAATATTTTTCATATTTTATTTTAAACTCAGAACATTTTTCAAACTATTTTATGTAAAATACATGTCTTTTAATAATATGTGTATGTATATCGAGCCATAAGCGCGACAGGCTCTTCGATAATCGTTTTATAACGAAAACCGGTCTTATACGATAATTTGGACTATTTGTCAGAGAATCACAGAAATGTTCATAGTCTCAAAGCGTTGGTTAAGCTAAAATGATTTCTTTCAAATATATGAAAACTATTGCGAAAAACTTCAATTCTACTACTTCTTAAATGTTCTTATCAAACTAACTGATATTTCATCATATAACGGCCAAAAACCTTCGCTATCTGAAAGGAAATACTCGCATATTAAAATTATTAATAATTCGTATGACAGTCCCATGTAGTCAAAATTAAGGCTTTGATTCAAAGAAAATTAAAAAATACTTTTCAGGAAAACTCCTTTCTTATATTTTAGTCTGTTGATAGAAATTTTTCCATATACCGTTAGATGTCTGCTTTGCCTTTATTATGCATAGTAGTTAATCGATTAACCGATTCAAATCCCATAAGAATTTATTATCGAATTGATGAGACGACCGATGTGGAATGGAGATATTGCAATATAACACCAACCAACAGTTCATTACTGTTACTGAAACTTTTTTAGTTATTATTATTTTTGTGCATACATATATCTGGAGCCAAAATCCCTCAGTCGATATCGAGTAATGTAATTTGCCCTCTGAATACGGCTGTAAATGTTTAAATTGCAATGTCTTTGAAACAAGAAATCAATTTTTTCGAGTGTAAAACTGGAGGCTTGTATAAAGTGGACATAGACACTGTGGCAGGTTTATTGGTGGTTATATACATATTACGTTCTTATTTCTTATGTTGATGTTTTTGAATCATAAATCTCACCATTAGATGCACATTCATGCAAACAGTTGCTTGTTTTGCACATGAAAAATTTACAGGGTAAATCAGGAAATATATCTGTGAGTATACACATCCATTCACAATGCATGCATGTATATATGAATGTGTAGAATTGTTTACACAAACCCATATCTGGTAAAAAATTTATGACTAACAGGATGTTTTCTCGTTTTTTCTTCTTGTTATCATCTTGGTATAACAGTTGCTCTCAATATATATTTTTATTGCGTTTCATTCTTTTGGTGAATTATATGCCCCAGTTATAAATTATATACATCTTCTGCAATGAATTTTTGGAAACGTTTGTTTTTATTATATATCTATTTATGTATGTAACTATATACATATGTATGTGTTTTATACAATAGCACAGCCTTATGGTAGTGCTGTGGCAACTTTTTTCTGAAAACAAATAGATGGGAGAATGGAGTTCAACGGATAAGCGCATGCACACTCTGTGGATGGAGTACAGTACAATCTCATTGGCGTGTCAGATATGCTTTGCACATGATTTTTTTTTAAATTTTTTTCACCTTTGAATTGTTCATAGCCAAGTAGAAAATTTCTAATTCACGGACTATTCGAACAAGATATTTGACTCACCATTTTCTTTTATTGCTGCGTAGTTGGACTGATATCTCTCCGAACTCAAATGTTCTAGCAGAAACAATTGCCTATACAATCCTATTGTATATACAGATATTTTGACGAAGTCATATATAACTTTGTTGATGGCGTCTTTCAAGTTCGATAAACATTTTTAAGATATCTTTCATAAAGCTCAATACAGCCATTAAACATATCATCCATCACACATATATTATGCACAGTGGGAGGTTAAAAAAAAACGGAAAATATTTACTGAGAGGGTAGACCCATTTTAATAATATTTGCTACAGGATTTACAATTTAAACTTTACTATGCATCCATATAAATTTTATTATGCATCCATATACAACGTCACTAGTGAGACAGTGATGATTCACTACAGAAATTGTCAGCAATACAACTGATTTAATTTTCCCGGTACATTCACTTTTTAATTTTCCCAAACAACCAACTTGTTTTCCACTAAACAAACGTTCGCTTCTACTGATTGCAAAGTAAATATTTTAAAACCTTATTAACTTTGTCATTATAAATGTAGACTTGTCTACAATTGACCGCAGGTTTCTTCAGGATAATATGAATAGTGTGTATTTTTGTATGTGTGTGATTAAATGCATTGAGACTAATGTTCTTAGCTCGAAAAAATATCTTGCGCCAATATATACTTATCGATCAAATAAAAGAAAAGTAGAGGAATACGAATCGGACCAACTACTCATAGTAAAAAGAAAAGAAAGAAACAAATGCAATTAGGACACAAAAAAGTAAAAGATGACAAACAGTAGCCTACATTGCAAACGTTGTAAATATGATTTTAAAAAGAAAAAATAACTATTATATACATATGTAAAACAAATTTATTTTAAACTGAGAAGTAATTAAACAAGTTAATGAAATTGCCAGATGCGAATTTCTTCAGATTTTTAACTGATATAAACGCTGAAGTGCTGGTGGACGGATTGTTTATTGTAGGTGCTCTTGAGATGTATTTTATAAACCAGCATTCGTTGAACACGATGTGTGGAAAACATAATTAAAGACATGGAGTAGACACTGTTGGCCGCGTATGGTCTCGTAAATATAGAACATTGAATTCTATAATAATCCAGATAAATTATGCAAGGACTCAATAATGCAATTCCATTTACTTCTAATTATTAATGAACAATTTTTTACTTCATTCGACCTGTGTCTACTTTTTGATATATATATTTCCTAATACCTAACAATTAATTTTAGATAATTATGTCGCCGCCTACTAAAAATTCTATATTACTTTTTAGATCTTTACAATCTTGCTTGCATTGTGTCAATATCACATAATGTCATGATGAAGATGAATAAAAAGGTACTTCGCGGTATCGGGGTTATTCGCCTCTAATAAATTATTTTATTAAGACTAGTACCCGTGGTATAACCCTTACCTTAACCTGACAGAGGACAGATGAAGATATGTAAATGAGAATATAGAATTTGTTGTATAGATTTTCACTTTTTACTTAGCCCGTCAATTGTGGCTACTATATCGACGAGGAAAGGCGCTGTATTCTGATTTTTAGTTCATGATAGTGTCAATCGCTGTCGGTAATATTCAGCGACTAGTTTTAAGCTGTCGTCATTGAGACAAGCCGACAGCACTCAACACAACTATCAGATATGTATTTTAGATATGTAGCATTTCATTGCGAGACGGCGTATTGATATGAACGCCATTTTCTTGACCTGAGTTCTCAACAGTTAATATATTAGCTTCTAAAGTTTCGATATTGAAGATATAATAACAGAAAAAGATTCCTTCGCAACATACACATAAATAATTTGATAATTCATTATTTTGAAAAATTTTACGTTTCAACAAAAGACAGTTAAACTGTCTTCTTATTTATGTTCAAGAGATAAAAATGGAGTAACTTTAATTTGTTGAGATTATATTGGAAACAAGCAACATATTAAAGTACATATTTACTATATTAGGTATATGTCAGAGCTCTGCCGCTCTCATTAACTAACGTGAAACATTTACACACACATGGTGTAATAACATGAGGTATCAATGTTATAGCAGATGAAATTCTTTTGCAAAAAGTCCTCGTTGCAAACGTGCACATAGAAAAGTCCTAAAATTACTTTAAAATACATGAACAACGTATTATGTATGTCATTAATTATTTTAAGACTATTTATATAAAAAAACTTTTTCAAAAATATAATAAAGTATAATATTAAACATGGAAAACGTTTGGCCCTAAAAGTCATCCTTTAACCACAAAGCTATCGTAGAGTGGATTGTTTTAGAGTTGTACGCCAACAAGAGTTTCATGAAACGCTAATATTTTAATTTTTAAACTGCTATACCTTTCGAATAATTCAACCGATTCTTATTGGCTACGCAGAAAGAATCGAGAATACTTTTTTGTCAGATATGTAGTTGCGTAACTTTTTTACGAACAAATTAAGTGCTTTTGACCAGGTTCGCGGAGCTCATTAGTTCATGGAATCGATCGACTTAGTCATTTAGAAGTTATTAATAATAAACACTTTAAAAATATTTATTTTTCTAAATATTTTTAGATATCCTAAAATCGACTGGTTAGAATCGACTCAACTTCACAAGTAATCTAAGTTTAGGACATTCTTTGAAATGGCACTCGCCGGTTCAGTCGGTCAAAAGTTATTGGCGGGTCATATATGTACTAACACCCAGGTACACACACTCCCAGATGCACACACACACATCGAGACATATTCCTACCCTCTCAAAATTAGTCAGGAACGCTTAAAAGAAACTCGCTTAAAAGAAACTGCCTAGGAATATTTATCATCATGTCTTTCTGAGATTTTAACTAAGTTAGAACAATTTAGCCTATGCAAATATTAATATAGCAAAAATAAAAATGTTCAATAAAAATAAAATCACAGAAACTCGAAAAGTCCGAATTGCTCTCGCAACAAAACTATACAGGGACAATTAAAAAATTAAATCTGATTTAAAATGCATATTCGCATTGTCACTTGCATCAAAAACGACAAAAAAATTAATTGCGTCATTTTAACATATATGTTTTTTGTATACTAAAATATATTATTATATATTTTACTCTCAGCACCATAATTTATCTATCGTGACTTTCTTTCCATCTCTGCCCGTTTGAATGAACCTTAAAATAATATTGATACCCCTTTAACAATGTTGCACAAAAGTGTAACAATTTCATTGAATATACGAGATAATACACAGCTATTTAACTTCCGCCATTTACTACAAAGTCTTCTTCTATGTAGTGAATTTGCTATAAATGATAGTATACATTGTAGGAAAGTTTATATCATTAGATATGCATATGCCTCTAATACGTGATGTTCACTAGCAACATTAAATTTGCAAAATACTGTTGAGTGCGAAAGTGAATTTGTACTGACAAATGAATCCCAAGATCTTCACGTATGCATGTGCATACATATCCTCACATATTGCATTATGTTAAACCAACTTACTCTAGAAGTACAAACGTGTGCGCGTTAATAAACGTTCAAACGCCGCACTTTAACTCCCGACACTCTAATTGAGTAGACAAACAATTAAACTGTTCTAAGTTAACAAAGGCATGGCACTTGTGCCAAATACATCCGAGTGTTTAAAAATATTTTATTTTAACACCCATTTATTGACAGCCAACAATAGCAACAATAACAGCATAACGGAATATGTAGGAACCAATTTTGTTAAGTATTTCTTTCAACAAATAATATCCGTATGTACTTTAGTATGATGGATGCACTTGCATAAACAACTATTCTGCTAGATAGCGACTGATTTGTGATTTTGATCATCATATTATTGTATGTTTCCAACAAAAGAATTATGCACTTTTTTATATATCCAACACACGAAAAATTTAAGCAATTCAAAATTTCATATATCTTCCGTCGCAACTCCCACGATATCTCCGATTGATGTTTGCAAATCTTTAGGATAATTGAATTTTCGAACTCTCTTGTTTCAACTGCATATGACCAAACCGTTCATTAGTTAAGCTAATTAATATCACGAAATTGCCTAAATTTTTGAATAAGACTTGTCCAATCACAAATAGTTTTAAACTTGAACTCTAAAATGTTTGTTCATTAATACGGCACAGTCTAGGGAAAACCGCTGAAGTCAAAAACACAGTATGGCGTTACCTGACATCGCATTTGTGCTGAAAAACAATGCTACAGTGTGCAGTACACTAATATGACAAACGTTGCCGCTAGTACGCATTAATGTGTTTGCTTGTGATCCCTTAATGTGCCATAGTGTGTTCTCAAGTTAACTTTCGCAGCTGCTTCAAGTTTGTCTGATAGGAGGACCTGTAGCTGAATATTTTATACTTGTCTAAATTTGAAATTTTGCAATAATCCTTGAACTTGTTTCGATTAGCCGTGTAAAAATAGATTTGCGGCATAGTTTTGCTTTAGATTTGGAAGGATAGCGATTTGGCAGTTGAAAGGTCAAGATAATTGCTTATTGGTATACAATATATAAACATATATATATATATATATATATATATATATATATATATATACATATATATATAATAGTGTTATAAAATTTAGCTTATTAAACTAAGAATCTTTATCCAGGCTCCCGTCCAAAACCCCGAATTTACAAATTATTGTTAATTCAGATACTACATTTGCAAAAAGCAAAGGAAAAATGAAATACATATTTGAAATAATAGTCATAATTTTGAGGAGCTGAGTTAATAAAAATATATGTAAGAATTATTGATTTTCATGTTCTATTTCGTTTGAAAAATGTATTTAATAGTGATATTCTTAATGACCGTTAACAGTGAAAAAATAGAACAAAGAACTTTGATGAGATGGTGTAGTGGTCTTGAAATTCCGATACTGATTCATTCCGCTCGCATGATAATTATAACAAATATTCTAAATTTTACACTCTTAATAATGAATTTGAATTTGATATATATTACAACTAATTTGAAAACTTGCTAGTTTGTCCAATAACTTAGGAGTGTTCGCTGGAACACGCTCTAGTTTTAAATTTTTGGATAATGACTGTTTTAGCATGGAAGCAATGCAAATGCGTTCCTTTCTTTCAAGCTGGGAAACAGACAAAATGGCATTATCGGTATTGGTACCGGATAATTATTTTTTGAACATCGTTATCAGTGACTGCAACAGCTATTACTGGTATTACCGGTACATACCACAACCGAACCTAAAATACCGGTATACTGGTATTACTATTAATAAACATCATTATCATTTCAGACAGCGTATACTGCCTATCACTACAAAATTTATAAAATTAATTAATAAAAAGGCAATTTTTAGTAAGCACCAGCATACAAAAAACAATATATTAACATATATTAATTAAAAAGCTTATTTACTCGTATATATGCTTATATGCCTTCTTATATAATAATATATATTAATGAAAAAAGTTAATTAAACAAACTGGGACTCAAACCTTCAATACACACACAATAAATATGGAAAAAAAAACAAATTTTGTACTTCATTTCTCTTCAAAATAGAATATAATAAAGAATCATCTCATCCTCATAAATATATCGATAAGGGCTTAGTAAATACTTTATACGTGAGTATAGCATTTATACCATTCACAAAAAAGTGAAAGGGTATATTTAGGTTTGTCATTCCGTGTGTAATTTCTTCGATGAATAGTGATGACGATTGAGGGATGTCCGTCTGTCCGTCTGTCCGTCCGTCTGTACGTGAAATCGGTTTTCCCAAGCCCCCAGAAGAGCTAGAGACTTCGTTCTTGGACAGACCGATTGGAAAATCGGAAGGACGGTTCCAGAGCTGGGAAGCTTACACTTATTTCTCGACGCAAAATCAACACCAAAAACCTATTGTTTTTTTATTTATTTGTAAATTGAACCCATTTCATGCTTCGGGACTCTTCAATTGACTATTTAAAACAAAAACAAAATTTTTTTTCCAGGGATAGGATATTAGAAGTTTTTTTTAGCACATTCGGCATTTTGTGGTACATAGAATAACTAAAACGTTTAAAAATTTTAAGTTTTTCTTAAATAAAACCGTTTTATACATCATGAAGATTTGCATTGTTGAAAAAAATTAATGTTTTTTTACT
This sequence comes from Linnaemya vulpina, assembly GCA_963675445.1. NCBI lineage: Eukaryota > Metazoa > Arthropoda > Insecta > Diptera > Tachinidae > Linnaemya > Linnaemya vulpina. The sequence continues at coordinate 52,337,706 of OY776277.1, forward strand.
TTAAAATAACCAAAAATCAACTAACGTCGTTTTTTTCCTGGTTAAAACTATTTTTTATTTCGGAAAAACAAAATTGGTATCAAAAATTAAAAAAAATCATAATTTCGATTCCAGGCCTGGATAACTGAAATATTTTGTAGTCCACGAAAGTGACAAAAATGGTTACAAATTTGTAGTTTTTCTTAAAAAAAATCGCTTTATACTTCATAAAGATTTGCATTAGTAAAACATAATTTTAAAAAAAATTTATTTTCGCCTCCAAGGGCGGGATATTGAAATTTTTTTTAACACATTCGGTATTTTGTGGTACATATAATAACTAAAATGTTTAACATTTTCAGTGTTTCTTAACTAAAACCATCTTATACACAATGAGGCTTTGCATTGATAAAAAAAATTTTATAAATTCTTATCCAGGGTTAGGAAATTTAAATTTTCAATTTATATATGAAGAAATTTTTCTTTTCTTATATTATTTTATTTAATGTTAATAAAACAATTTATTACATCTTTTACCCAACGTTTCGTCAATTGTTTGTCGACTTCTTCAGGGGTTCTTTTGTCTATTTAATTTAAAGCATTACATAATTACAATTTGGGAAAAAATTTTAAAATAATAAAGTTGTACTCACAATGTTATATTTCTGAATATATTAGATACATATTGACAATACTAATACAATTTGCTTTATATTAAATTAAGACCACAGGTTTATTTTAAGCACAATCAAATTTAAAAAGTTTGTATTGCAGTTTGTCTTATTCAATAGCAACAATATAGCTAGCATTGGATATTGTCGGTATCCTCTTTTATGTTCATTGTTCTTACTATATTTTGCTGTATACGCAAGCTTTCGAAGGTATACCTTTTTCTTTCTATTTTCTCGTTGTCTAATATTTTAACTTTATCGAAATCGAGCGAATGATTTTTGTCGATAACATGGGCTAATAAAGCTGTTGATGTTCTTTGTTTGGCAATAGCGGTTTTGTATTCTGACATTCTAGTTCCCAGGTTTCTTTTTGTTGTACCTATATATATTAGATTGCATTTTTTTTCGCTGTTGCCTTTGCATTGTAATTCGTACACCAAGTCACTTTGTTTTTCTTTTTCTGTTGGTGCTTTAATGCGAGTAAATATACTGCTGAGTGTTGTGTTTGGTTTGTATGCAAATTTTATGTTATTTTCAACGGCGACATGAACTAAGGCCCCAATGAACTAAGGCCCCAAAGCAGAAATGAACTAACACCCCAATTTTTCGTATTGATGAAACAACAACGACTTTTGGGGCCTAAGTTCATATTTTTGGGGTCTAAGTTCATCAAGATTTTGGGTGTTAGTTCATTATGAACTAACGCCCCAAAAATGGGAAGTATAAACATTTTACTACTGTTGAAATTACTAAAAGTTTGTAATCATGCACATATTGGATACACAACTTTGCAAACACATACTTTGCGTATTAAAATGATGTAAATCGAAGCATGCCTATAACTGTCATTATGATACACAACATATGTATATTATTTTTATAATTATTGTAAAAACTGTTCTTCGAAATTAATTTTTAAATAATTTGTGGCTACAGAAGAAATAGCGATATGCCATACATAATCGACCAAAAAATGACATATAAAAAAAATCGGATGCAGGAAAAAAAATTTTAAGGCTAGAGTAAACTTGCTTCCAGATGGAAAATCTATTCTGGCAAAAAAAGTACGTTGGGCACAACCACTGTAATGAAGAAGAAACCTACAAGGAGTTAAAGGCTTTAAAGTTCGCGCGAATTTTGAATTTTCGCACAACTTACACTAAAAACTATAGTTTCAAAAATTTTCGTCATAAAATAAAACTATTACTGATTTTAATTAGTAAAAAACACAGCGTTAGTTGCATATTGGTTCATATATGTATAAAAATTTCAATTTCCCACCCATGGAAGCGAAAACTAAATTTTGTTTTTGTACCAATGAAAGTCTTCATGATGTGTAAAGCGGTTTTATTTAAGAAAAACTACATATTTGTAACCATTTTTGTCATTTTCGCGTCCTACAAAATATTGCAGTTATCCAACCCTGGAATAGAAATTTTAATTTTATTAAAACTTTTGATATCAATTTTGTTTTGGCGGAATAAAAAAATTATTTTAACCACGAAAAAACGACGTTAGTTGCTTTTTGGTTATGTTAGAGCATAAAGAAAATTTAAATTTCCTAACTCTGGATAAGAATTTATAAAATTTTTTTTTCATCAATGCAAATCTTCATGGTGTATAAAACGGGTTTAGTTAAGAAACAATCCAAATTTTAAACATTTTAGTTATTAAATGTACCACAAAATACCGAATGTGTAAAAAAATGGCAATATCCCGCCCCTGGAAGCGAAAATTTAATTTCTTAAAATTATTTTTTACCAATGCAAATCTTATGACGTACAAAGCGATTTTATTTAAGAAAAAATACAAATTTGTAACCATTTTTGTCACTTTCATGTACTACAAAGTATTTCAGTTATCCAGCCCTGGAATGGAAATTTTTATTTATTTTTTATTTTTTATTTTTTAATTTTGTTTTGCCAGAATAAAAAATTATTTTAACCAGGAAAAAACGACGTTAGTTGATTTTTGGTTATTTTAAAGTAAAAAACATTTAAATTTCCTAACCCTGGATGAGAATTTTTAATTTTAAAAATTTTTTTCACCAATGCAAATCTTCATGATGTATAAGACGGTTTTATTTAAGAAAAACTTGAAATTTTTAAACATTTTAGTTATTGTATGTACCACAAAATACCGAATGTGCTAAAAAAAAAACTTCAAATATCCCATTCTTGGAAAAAAAACATTTCTTTTTAATATAGTCAATTGAGGAGTCCCAAAGCATTAAATAGGTTCAATTTACAAATAAATAAAAAAATAATTGGTTTTTGGTGGTTATTTTGCTTCGAGAAATAGGTGTAAGCTTCCCAGCTCTGGAACCGTCCTTCCGATTTTCCAATCGGTCAGTCCAAGAACAAAGCCTCTAGCTCTTCTGGGGGCTTGAGAAAACCGATTTCACTTTATAGGGTCGCATATTAATATAGAAGAAATTACACACGGAATGACAAACCTAAATATACCCTTTCACTTTTTTGTGAAGGGTATAAAAAGAAGAAGCACTGTGTCATAAGTTTTTTTTAAATAAAAACACGTTAAATTTTTTTTCTATCGTTAAAATTATGTTGTGATATATGGAGAACTTCATATATAAAAATAATTATTTTTTTATACACTGTTCGTAGCATTTATTGAATTATCCAAAATATTGATTTGAGCTCTCATAAATAGATCAGGTGTTCGGTGGATTTTATCAGTTTTATTGGATGAGGTAAGAGATAATTCTTAGCAATTAATTCCCTTGATACATCATTTAAGATTCTTGTAGGCTATTAAATATGTATATACTTACAGAAACATCGGTAGCATAATGCATCACATCCACTGTTTATATATCGTTTAAGAAGCAAGTAATGACGGAGTTGTAAGTTTTGAATTCACTGGATAATTTGAAAAAATAACTAATATCATTAATTTTGAAAATAATGGAGAGTTTTCAGTGAACGTTAACGCATGTTCTTATTGACGAAGCTGTTGAATGTTAAACTTAAAAGGAAGGACAATTATGCATATATTGCACAGAAACTATTAGGCATCTTTTGTGCAATAACAAATTTTTGTTCAAAGATTTTGTTTAAAAATCAACTAAATTCCTAAACAGTAAAGTTGTGTATTATTAAGTCGAAAATATTTTGTAAAGTGCTTCCTGTTATTATGGATCTATTTTTCACGAAAAGTTTTAAAGGAAGTTAAGTAAAAAGAGTTCCTGTGGGAAATGCGTCAAGTTTTTCATATATTGATTTCTTAGTGTCTTCTTTTCCTTCAGGGCGAGTTTTTTTAACTTTGTCACTATATATAAAAAATTTTTTAAATTTGAGGTGTATTTTAAAGGTACATTTTTAGTAATACCGTGCTCAGACATAACCCATAATTGCGCAATTAGGGCATTTTTCGCAATTAAGGCTTTAATTGACCACAATTATCATACAATAAGTCAATTTATAAATTGAGCAATTAGAAGTTAATTGTCACACTAATTGTGTAAAACTCGAATTGCAACCCTGGTCATAAGGGTCTTTATTAAGATCTGTGTTCAGTGAGCAGAACAATTTCCTACAATGGCAAGCCAAATGTCAAAAAAAAAAAAAATATATATATATATATATATATATATATATATATAAACAAAACAAATTGAATTTTCAAACAGATTGAATATATTAACAATAACGAAATGGCTGGTGAAGAAGACGACTTTTTAGTTGCATTTTCTTTTTTTAAGCACTGATAATTTTTAATCAAAATCTATCACAATGTCTCCTATAGCTCCATATTTCTATCATATGCAAGTAAAATTTCTTTTAAGCCAAAATTTGCATCCATTTTTAAAATTTACAAACTCGAATACTCAAAAAACAAATAAAAACAATGTTTTTTCAGCTGTCAAATGATAATTGAGTATGTGTGAACAATAGATTTAATTCAGCAATTAAAATTAAATTGACTCAGTTAAACCGGATATTTCGCAATTTGTATATGCATTTTTTGGTACAGGTTGAAGCGAAAATAATCCGATTACAATTAGTTTTTTTATTTTACACGTTAGTGACGAAATTTGTGTTGAAAATACAAAACATGTGGAACCTACAAGTAAATATTGCCTCAGTGGGCTTCTGTTTCGTTGGAAAGAACAACCAAGCCAAGCAATAATTTTACTTGATGAAAATTTTAATAACAACAAACAATTTAATGGCCGATAATATAATTATCCATAAAATTGTTCATTTCTTAATGTTTGCCAAGATTAAAAATGAATGATGCTGATATTTTCCTAAAGTTGTTTTAAGGGTGGAATGGGCTTTGGAACAGTATCTGTTTTCTGGTATGAGTGAATAGCTAATATGAGTTTGACGATGGTTGCGAAAATTCTGTGGTAGTAGTTGCTGTAATTTTTTTTTATTGCAATAACAAAAAATAAAACAACACATGCCACTTGTGAAGGAAAATGGAAAATTT
>OY776277.1:52347813-52432813 GCA_963675445.1 Linnaemya vulpina
ATTTGTTTTGTGATGAGAAACATATCTTTTATTATTTTAGTTTATTAGAAAACATATTTAATTTTGAGAACGTACATATATATCTTTTTTATTGCTTTTCCTGCATGACTGCTTAGTTTAAGATTGTAAAAGTTGTGAAATGCCAACTGTAATAAAATTATATAGATTTTATGCCAACCACGCAAATAACACCAACTAAAAAGTATGGAAAAACTCAGTGCTAAGGGTTTTGTTGTATAAATTGGCTTTTTATATAATGAAAATTGTCAAACATCTTGATGTGAAAGTCAGAGATTTACGATTAAATTTCAACATGGAATGACGCGTAACAAGTAACAAAAATATTATTTAGTATACAATATTAATATATTTGTCATTGAAAATAAAAACTTGGCATTTGAATAATTCCAAATATGTTATTGCAAGTTCTTGCAAGTATTAAATGTAAAATTTTAATAAATTTTAATCTTGTTAAAAATGCTGTCATCTGTTAAAATATTTAAAGAAATTCAAATTTGCTTAATAATAAGTTCAGAGAAGTTGTACGTACGCGTAATATAGCCATTCTATTATATCCGTGTAACATGGTTTAACTGCAACCATATATTGGAAAAAAACATTTATTTTGCCCACTGATTATGCTTGCCCTAACTTTCTTCTAAGTTTGATGCAATTATTTTCAAAACTTATTTTTTATATACGTTTTTAGTTAATTTACACATATTTTTCATTCCTGCTACGGAGTGTTAGAGACATTTTGTCCCTCAAAATATGGTTATTCAGAACTAAGATATTGCAAATAAAAAACATTAGGGAAGTAGCATATATATCAATGATATCGATACTGATTCGCTTATGTAATTTGAGTTGAAGTCAAAATTAACCAGCCTCAACTAAAATAAGTTTTTTTATTAATCAAAATGACGTATTAGAAATTTTTAATATGTATGTAGATAAAATTTATATCAATAGGAGATAAGACAATGTATTGAATTTAAGTGCATGGTAATACTAAAACAACAAAAAAAAGAATTTGACAACGGTTTACCCTAAAGACCGCTTTTGTAACTTTCAGCTAATATTACCCGCAAGACTATCGTAACCTGGTGTTTGTGCTATTGAATGCTTTCGTGATTACTGAATGTTTAGATGTATAGTTTCGGAATTTTTCAAAAATAAATCACTTGCTTCGAATTGTTTGTTCACGATATCTCACCAAGGGATTCTCCGATTTTGATTAGATTTTGGTGATTGACGTAGTTTGTAAAGAGCTGATTTATTGATGAATCAATAGCTGAAACAGTTGAAAAGTTATTATAAAAATAATATTTGAAAATCGCTTATATATAAAATTTCCCGATTTGAATCGGTTCAAATTCACATGAAATCTAACGCTTTTCAGTTTGACTCGGTACAGCCGTTCAAAAATTATAAGCGCGTCACACACACGCGCATATCTCTATCTCATTCGGGATCCCAGAATGAGTCAATGAAGCTTTCCAGGACATCAAATCGTGAATATCCGATGCGAGTTCGATTTTATTAAAACAGGATAGAACCAACAACTTCCAGGTTTTTTGAAAATTTTCAACAAATACAAAAATAAATTTTACAAAATGACAACAAAATTAATAATTATAAGAAGTATTCAGAACTGATCTAATACTAGAAATACATAACGAGCCTTTGCTGTTATGGAGTCACGGTTTACAAAACAAGAAATGAGAAAAAATCGTTTCAAGATTATTAGTTCCCATAGAAATATTTAAGTATTTACAAGGGTGAAGATGGATGCACAAATTTTAATTAAAAACACAGGCTTGCCTCCAAGGAACATCATTTATGTCCATCCCAAATTTTTTAAATGTTTAGTTATGACTTCTACAGTAAAGGCTCGATATGTACTTACACACATATTCACAAGCACTTCTTTCGATCAAAATAATACCTTTTCTTTGGCTAAAAGTTAATTGTGGTAGAAGAATAAAAATAGGATTTTAGGCAAGCACTGTGTTGTACATCTCTTCACCGTATTGGCTTAACAAGTCTTAGAAAAAAACCACTCAGCAATAAGAAAGCACAATCTGGTTGGTTGCTAAAATAAAGTTTTTTAAATTTTGGATTTAGTTCAGTAACACAATTTTTGACATACTTAAAACAACTTTGGAGTTCGTTATTACTAATAGTGGGCTCTAAAAAGTATTTTCTCTTTCTGCATAGTATCAGTTATATACCCTCTTACATACAAATACACATATATTATCGGCAATAATATATCGAATGTCATGCTTCAATTGGTCAATTATATCTGGCTTATCGAAGTAGACCAACGACTTCATATATCTCTACAGAAAGTATATCGCGCTAAATCGTGTTACATATTTCGTACAGGACCATGATATATATTCAAAATAAATTTGCACAAATTAGTACATTGTCGGTTTTTAAACTCTTTACTTTTAATTATGTGCTGATTTTTTTTCCCCCGAAATCTTACTAAGAAATTCAAAGCGATCAATTGAGTGGTTTTAGCTAGTTCTTATGCGCATTTCACTGATGATCTGCATTCCATAATGCAGATCATCATTATAATTTAATGCATAATTTATTACAATATGGTAAATGCATGCGACTATAGTGGCACCTTTTTACGAACACAGTGCGTAAATGCAGCCATGTCGAAACTTTTATATATACATAGACATGATTACTGTCGAATTTGAATAAAAATTTTGACTTGTTATATGTATGATTATGATTTATTCCTTGAGCTGTACATGAACAACGAGAGGTAGTCATTTATTAAACATTATTAACACTGGTTTACAGCCAAAAAATACCAAGAACGCCAAATGCCTAGATAAGTTAATTGGGACCTCCTGAACACGAAAAACGCCGTAATTTTTTTTCTTAAGTACCGTTTTTTAGATAACGGTACTTTTTTTTCGTATGGTCCCACTCAAACCCTTGTGGAGGGTCCGAAAAGTCCGATCGAATTAAATCGCATATCGTTGAAAAGTTAATTGAATGCCTGAAAAATTTCTATGAGACAAGAAATGGCTGAGTTATGGCACCTCAAAGTTAAAAATTTGCCTAGTTTTTAGGTTTTTTTTTAAATTTTTCATTTTTGTTTCATTTTGTTTTCTACGTTATAGTAAAAATCTGGAATGTTTTATTTTTTTACCAAATATTTTACTTAGTTACCAACATTTTAAGCGTAATTTGAAAAAAAAACGGATGAAAAATAAAGTTTTTATTAAGGATTTTGTGGAACGACAATATTTTCATTTTCATTGCTTACACACCATATTCGGCGTAAATTCAAAAGATTTAAATTAAACTGACGAGCGACCAATTACATTGAAATTTTCCATTAATGTATCGATCTTCTCAGCGTCATCAGGATTTCTGTAGTTTCCCAAAAAGCTATGAACGATGTCCTGGAATGCTTCCCATGCATCCAAATGAGCTGGACCTAAACACTCATTAAATGCTTGGTCACCGTACAGCGCCCGAATTTGAGGTCCATCAAATATACAAGCTTCACTTTTACTCGCTGCGGCTCTCGGAAATTTTTTTAAGGTAATTTTGGCAACTTTTGCCAGTGCCATTGATAAGCGTTGAGTTTCTAAGTTACCCTTAGAAAATTTATTCTTTTCATATTATAATATAACATCATTCTCAGGCACATATATGGGATATGAACAATAATATTATATTATATTATATTATATTATATTATATTATGTTATATTATATTTTTTTATATTATATTATATTATATTATATTATATTATATTATATTATATTATATTATATTATATTATATTATATTATATTATATTATATTATATTACATTATATTATATGTTATGTTATATTATATTATATTATATTATATTATATTATATTATATTATATTATATTATATTATATTATATTATATTATATTATTTTATATTATATTATATTATATTATATTATATTATATTATATTATATTATATTATATTATATTATATTATATTATATTACATTATACTATATTATAATATATTATATTATAATATATTATGTTATATTATATTACATTATATTATATTACATTATATTATATTATAATATATTATATTATATTACATTATATTATATTATAATATATTATATTATAATATATTATGTTATATTATATTACATTATATTATATTATATTATATTATATTATATTATATTATATTGTATTATATTATATATATATATATATATATATATATATATATATATATTATAATATATTAATATATGATATTTTAATATATAAATTTTCTGAAGTTAACGTTCCGACAACGTCTTGCAAATGAGTTGTATACAGTAACGACAACGGCAAGATATTTGAACTTGATTATTCGATTTACATCGTTTTTCGATTTCCTACGTTTCAGTTGGGCACAATTTATTAGCTAAAACCGAGGAACACTGTGTTGGGTTTGACAGCGTTAGTTTTGTTTTGAGTTTTTCAATCTGTCCGTGCATATATTTTTGAAGTGTTAAGCAAACCCAACGGACCGTAATTGTATATCTGGGAATATAATATTATTTTATTATTAGTTCTTTATTATTTATTAATGCTTTTTCTTAGTACTGAATCGTTAAATTAAAAATTTTTGTTACGTTGTTAACATAATAAATCTTTTAAAAAGAGTTTTAAATTGGATTTACATCGTTTCGTTTAACGTCGCAAAATTTCGGAACCAATCGCAACGTAAATCGAGAGAGTACTGTATTGTGAACAATTTTGCATGATAAAACGTATACAACACTTACATGTCAGAAAAATTTTTTAGCTAAAACCATTCAAAATAATCTTTAACAAAGCTAAAAAACAGAGCTAAATTTTTAAGTGCATTTTTGACAATATACCTGAATTTTTTTGAAAATTCTTGATAAAAATTTTGATAAGACGTTTAGTTTTCTCAGAGTTTTATTATAAACAATTTATTTAATAACAGGAATTATCTTATAAAAAAAATTGATGTAGCATACACAATATGTATTATATAACTTCAGTCTTTGCGTACATAAAATAATGTATTCAATAACAAAATAACACAAAAAATCATAAGCATGCTACATAGTCTTAACATACATAAAATCGTGTATGAGATAAAAACATAAATTTTTTCAGTCACACAGTTGCTATAATGACGTAACTTAAATTATATTAACTTAAGAAAATTTTGAAAATCATTACAACAAGTACACCAACTTGAATGGCATTTCATAAAGCAACAATTTCTGAGTAAATTTTTTTTATAAAAGTCTTACATCTGTGATACCTAAAAGATTTTCTTGTGTTTTGGAAATCTAATCCTAGCAATTACATTCGCCAAAGACCCAAATTAGTAGGTTTATCAATGCACTTCATTCTGAACGAATTACATATATTAAAGGGCGACATTAAAAACATCTCGTGACAAATTACTTCAAAATTCACAACAAAAATATCAGATGAATTATAATATTTTCAAATAATTACTCACGTTGAAATAAAAGAATAAAATAACAAAGAACATGATATTGAAATATTATGTATTTAAAAATTATATACATCATCGAAAATATATTTGCTTAACCTTTTTAACCCGCATCTTATATAAAAAGAGAATTTATTGTACTTAAACCCATGCGATTCCTAATATTCGTTCTTAATAGGTTCATTCCACTAAAAACTCGTTCAACCTAGACGTTATTAAGTTGCAAAAGAAGAAAATTCATTACAAAAGCTCAAATCTTTAAATGGATTTTCATTCAAAGCATTCTTATACCCGAATGCATCAATCTTGAGCTTTTGTCACTGAAGCTCTGTTATTGTTATTTAATCGATTTTAAAGCCAGACATCTCTTCTCTCAAACTCTTTTCCACATAACAAAATTCAGCCTTTTACAAATTTGAAAGTATTTTTGGTAACCGTTGCCATATTTGGTAAGGTACGATAAAATTTCGACAATTTATTCTTATTTCATTTTCTGTATCAGAATTTATTTCATCTTTATTGATTTTCAAAATCCTAATTGTCATTTTTCAAAACTATTTGATATGAAAGATTTTTTAAAAGATGATGTAGTGTAGTTCTGATAAGAGCATGGTCGAATTAGCATCATTGCTTTCAAAGATTTTATTTATCTTCTGTCCATCTGACAATAAAGTTTTTACAAATTTTAAATATAAAAGTTTTTTATTACTGTATAAACCTTTTAGAATTTTGGCTTGGTAGCACTATTCAACACTAGCAGCTCCTTCAAAATGTATGTTTAACTCTTTTAAAATATGCTTAAAATATTTTTGAAAGTCCTTAAATTACGCTAAATGCAAAACTAAAATCGTGGAGCTAAAAAATAATATTGCATAAATTGCCAAATCTAGACCAAAAAATTCTGGCAACATGTGTAAATGCAAGACGATTGACGGCAATATGCTGAAGGTTTCTTATAGGTTTGAGGACTGACTAAGATTTGTAGTCGACACATAATTCTACAGGCTGCTTCAACTTCCAATATTTTTGTTAAAGCGAGTTTCACCATAAACTTTCACCACTTCGTTGATTTTGCTTACCAAAGACGAGCACTATCTTTAGAGAAGTCGATTTTTTCACCTTGTTATTTTAAGGTGAAATTTGAGTGTGAAACAAATCTATACTTGTGTTCTTCACACAAAAAGTGTGAAGATAAAGAATTTTGTTCTAGCTATTCTTCGTCGGAGAATTTCACCGTTGCGATTTTTATTCACGTTTAGCTAGAAAAACACGATTTAGATATTAGCGGGAAATCTAGCGATTTATAATGGAAAGTTAAATCTTTAAAGTGATTTTATTTATTTACTTACATTTGGTGTTTTCGTATAAGCAATAAGTATAAAAGCATTTCCTTGTAATGTGGTGTTAATTAGTATTTGGTTAAAGTAAATTTATTTATAAGTGAAGTGTTTGATGTCATTTTGATCACCCTGTGCAAAAACAATTTTGATGATGCAAATAACATTTGTACGTATTAACAGAAGCAAGTGTACCGGGATAATCAAAAGCATTTTAGCGCCAAAATCCAAAATCGTGTTTTCTATTGATTCTGATGAATAGCATCGAAATACACATCCACAAGAAAAATTCGACTTATCTGACCAAAATTATCAATTTTATTAACGGAAATCAAACGGCCCTATCTACAAAAGCATTAATTTCATAAACGCAAAAAGACCTAACTGAGTTTTTTTATAGACAACATTGTAAAATCATTACCGCTTTACCTCCAAGACTGCACGAAGAACGATTAAAAGTTTCTAAAAGGAAGTGGTAGCATCTGCAGGATTTAAAGCCAATACTTTCAAAAGATTGCCATTATTTCTATGGTAGCATACCCTTTGAAAATTTATTTATATTTTCTAAACTCACTCTTCCTTATTCCAATTCTCGTAAATCTTTAAATGAATTCTTTTTTATTTAATTATTATGAATTATTTATATACAATATGAATGTTTATTAAAACTATATAAGAAGCGTGTGCATATAAATAAATGTATTAAAGAAAGTTTTCCTAATAAATAAAAAATTCAATTAATCTACTTTGTATTCATTGTTGATAGGGCCTTTAATATTTATGAATTTTATTTTATTTTGCAAGAATTCAATTTCTCACACCTTTTTTATAATTCTGGTGAAAACCATGCTAATTGACACTATACCATTAGTTTAAAACAGTTTTTTGCTTCTTCTGTAAAATTTAAAAAAATGTTAGATAGGGCCGTTTTAGCTAACGATATGTACATGTAATTAAAAATATATGTTTTGCGTTACTTAAATATATGTTTTCCAAAAAAATATACTACATATTTTTTTCATACATTTATGAGTTTATTTTAATGAAAAAAAATTAGCGAGTTATCGCTAAATTTTTTTATTTGTTTTTTTAATTTAGCTATTTTCTAGCGATTTTCCAACAATATTTAGCTATATTTTTCCGGGAAATAGCTGGCAACAGTGGAGAATTTCCCGCTACAGATACTTAGTACAGATACAGGAACAGAATTCTCCTGTTCTTTAATAGATGACAATGTTAATCGCTACCGCTAATGTTAAGTGGCCAGTTCAATTCATTCGGCATTGAAATTAGGACAATCCAGCACTAGTGCAGATCAGCAATGTTCGACGCCATATTTACATATTTATGCGAAGCGAAACTCGGGATCTAAGGCATCGTAGTCTTGTGTTCACTTCTTCAGGAATTAGCACCTTCAGTTTACATTAGACATATATATATATATATATATATATATATATATATATATATATGAATAATAAAATTTTAGAGAAATCGCAAACAAACAGAAGATTAAAAAACAATCAAAAAATATTATAGCTGATTATCACAGCTTTTCTATCCTCAATTACTATAATATTTCGGTGATGATGAAGATAAACCGCTTAAAATTATGTATTTCTACTTTAGTGCTACTTATACTGGAATGATAAAACGGTGTTAATATTTAATTTAATGTTTCTCCATCCTATATGGAAAAATTACGTAAATTCGAAAGAAAATGCCTAAGAGCATGTACTGCATTATACAGATCCCCAAGCAGTGAATTTACGAATTATATAAGTAATTCGAAACTATACAATGCTGCCAAAATTAGCCGAATTGATAATTTCATCATACACCTTATAACAAATCACATTATATCTTGTTGTGACCATCATGAAAATAACCTAATAATGGCTCCTTTTTATGTCAATGACGAATATATATTCAAAACACTACAAACTGGTTATGTTCCTCCTGAAGCATTTATATACCTTGATAAAAACGGTTTTATACAAAACAACACAGGCGTCCCTATAATTTTTCATATATATAGAAGAGCAAATGTTAAAGCTATCTGTAGCAACCAACTGACAGCTGAGAATAGGAGGTTCGACACGAGCTTTTTTCGTGGGGATAAAAACATATTCTAAAATCTAAATATTAGTAAATACTGGTGGCTAAGTTAAATACCGTAATTTTTCTTTTAATTCCTGACTTTTTCTTTTATTATAATAACTGTTTTTGTAATGTTTTTGTATAATTTTTCATTATGAAACATTCAATATTAAACAGATATAGCCTTGTATATATTTTGTATAAAAAATATAATTAGTTTTAAAAGATGTATATTTTGTATATATGTAATATACTAGAGAGCTCGTTTATGGGGCAGTGTATAGTTATATGCTATTTATACTATTATTTTGTTTATTTGTAGTAGTTATAATAAAAATTTACTTTAAATAAACGTTGGAAAAAAAAACGGTGTTAATATTTAAAAACCCAGTAATATCGATGACTTCACTCGATATATATTTACCAACAGTGCAATCGATTTGATTAATATATTACAATTATATAAGGAAATTTTAAGCTACAGTCGTATATATTCATAAAAAATATATAACAAATCATTATTTGAATATTTTTTGTAAGAAAATGAAAAAGTGGAAATATTAAGGATTTTTACAACAAATATTATAAAAGAGTTTTTATTATGAATTTCCATATTTAAGAATATGTAACCTGTAAATACCATTCATAATTTTCCAATCAATGCATTGATTTTTAATATATTTTCATGATTTCTATATAAACTAAGTAATTTACTGCCTGTCCCACGATGTCACTCGATATCGTTTCTTACATCCTTCCAATTATACTCAGCATATAACCTACCTGACGTTTCGATATGAAAACAGTCGGAGCAATGAACTGGGTGCTGTTGTTTGTTAAAATAAATCAAGAACATGCATGTATATATGATAAATAATGCGAAAATCCTGGAGAAGGGAACGTATGCAACAGTTCCTGAGTGAGCGTTTCTAAACTTCTGAAGAAGTGAAATTATATTTTAGCATCTATAAATTTGTTTTCTTTTCGTATATTAATGAAATAATTACAGCTATTCTGTCTCTTAAATAAAAAGTACTTATATATTGAAAGCTAACAATAGTTAAGTACATAACAATAATTTGAAAATGAAATCAATCAATATCTGTAATAATTTGGCTTAAAGGGACCAGTCTTGTTTAAACCCAAATACTTAGCCTGCTCATCGGTCAACTCCGTCAAGTGGCCATCAAATGTACTCAAATGTAAGCTGGCAACATATTCATCTACCGAGACAGAAAAGTAAAACATCAAAGATACAAGAGTCAATAACAGTAATGATGCAATCGTCACTTACCCATTTTCTTTGGCAGTAGATACACGTCTGACTTATAACGGCCAGGAACTGCATTGAATAGTTCTATGAGAGCCAACGCTTGTGTGCATGCTGTTATCGAAACTACAAAGGAAGGTATCGATGAACATGACATATTCACTAATCTACCTTCAGCTAATAGTATCACAATTTTACCATCTGGCCATATGACATGATCAACTTGAGAACGTACACGTTCCCATGTCAGCTCTGGCGTATGTAAGCTATTCTAAAAGGAATTGTAATTTTAAAAACATTGTTATGTATGTATTAGTCAGGTACCTACTATATCTATTTCAGAATTGGAGTGACCCATGTTACAAACAATGCAACCACTTTTCATGCGATCCATATGATCACGTGTGACTATATTTTTATTTCCAGTAGCCGTAACCACAATGTCGATATTACGTATGATTTCCATTAGTTTCACTACCCGGAAACCATCCATGCTAATAAATAGAAATACGTGTTTCCTTTTCTCAATTCATAAAGTTTTAACTTACCTCGCTTGTAAGGCGCAAATGGGATCTACTTCTGTTACATAAACAATGCACCCCTGAGCTTTGAGCCCTTTGGCACAACCCTTACCAACGTCTCCGTAACCACACACTACCACTTGCTTACCACCAAACATTATGTCCGTTGTTCTCTTAAGGCTGAAAATATATATGGACGAGTAAAGATATTTTGACAATGTTAGAATTTGGCCGAAAATTTCGCTGCATAAACTCTACATAAACGTTCGATCGAATAAATAACTTTCAAAGCAAAATAAAATGTTAACAATTGTTCTTGTCTTAAATGTTATTTATTCGATCAAATGATATCTTGCTACATCGGCGAACAGGCAGTTAACTACGGCCTAAATAAATCTTAACCAATAAATCAAGTACTTCTGTAAAATGTAATTTTCATTGAACGTTTGCTTGGAAAAGACTTGGCAATAGTATTTTCTGGGCGACAATCCCAAAAGAAAAATATTATAATTGATTGCTCTCATACATGCTCAGTTCGAAAAGTAATTTGTTCTTATACGTAGTTATGTACTTTTTCAAATAATAAAACTTATAAAAGGTATTTTATTCAAAAGTATGATTTCCAAAACTTCATTAAGGTTTGATTATTTTAAAAATTACTTTTAAATGCGTTTCTGAAAATTCTTATATCACAGCTTCTTCCCAATATAACATTTGCGTTTAACAAAATTTTTACTACAAATTGCTATCTAAATTCATGGAAACAGCTGCATAACGGCTCTAGTGGATGTTTCAGAGGATATAAGACAACAAGTTGAATGTGGCAATGTAACGTTCTTAGTACTTCTTGATCATTCGAAGGCTTTTGACATCATCGATTATAACATTTTATGAAATAAATTGAAATTTTTTCATAAGTTTTCTTCCTCCTATACTAGTATAATTCGTTCTTATTTAATTGGCAGATGTCTATTTGTTGAATCAGCTACTTTAAAATCAAACTCCTTGCTCCTAAGACGTGGTGTTCCACAGGGCTTAATCCTGGGCCCTCTGCTGTTTCCGCTATATGTCAATAATCTGCTAAGACATCTCTCACAATGTAAAGTTAGATTATACGCTGACGACGTGCAGCTTCATATAAGTTGTAAAATTACATCAATCGATCAATGTGTGAAGATTTTAAATGAAGAATTGCATCGTATCTCTGAATAGGCTACTGCTAATGGCCTAGAGATTAATCCTAATAAATCTAAATGTTTGATTTCACTATACAGCAGTAAAAAAAGTGCAAGATCTTGGTAATTTTGGAAAACGGTCACCAAATTGGCCAAACTGAGTATAGAGTTTTACTACATTTTGATAATAGAATCGAACCCATATAGTCACGATCTTGCACTTTTCAAAAGGTCTTCATTTGTCGCATAGTGTTATTAAGAAGAATTTACTGCAATTTAATATCAATCCGGTATTAATCTTAAATACCAAGCCCATTGTGATTGTAAACGCTGCTAAATATCTGGGAATTCACTTTAATAGTATCCTCACTTGGTGTAACCATATTAATTTTGCATGTGGCCGTGAGTCTTCTATGTTAAGAAATCTTTGGCACAGTCATTTTTTCACTCTCATATATATTCGAATAATTCTTGCTAAATCATATTTAATGCCTACTTTGGTATTATGTATGGGTGTGAACTCTTCGCCAGTTGCGATAATAATAGCAAAACCAAACTTAATGTGACTTTCAATCATATAGTTCGTTATGTATATGGTTTGAGAAGATATGATCATGTCTCTTCGTATATAAACACACTTTAGGGTATGTGTCTTGATGACTATTTGAATGTAACGGTTTTGATCTTTATGCATAAAATAATTTACACGTGCCTACCAGAATATCTTTATGCACGCTTCAACTTTTCAACTCTCAATAGAAGTAAAAGATTACTTTGTTTTAGATACAATACTCAGATATCCAAATATCAATTCTTTATTCATGCAATAAGTCTCTGGAACAATATTCGATACAGCCCACAAGCAATTAGCAACGCACCTCGATTCAGGAGATATATTATGTGTAAATTTTTAAACTAACTTTGTTTGACTTTGCGAATAGTTTAATTTGAATCTCGTTTCATAATTATGCTTTTATTCTGTTGTTTTTTCTTAACCTGTATATATGTATGTATGTATTTAGAATTGACTTCCAATTTTAATTACATTTAAGTAGCATTTACGATAATATGTAAATATTAATATTTTCCTTTTTCTTGGGAACGTCTGGAATCTTTTTAATGAATACATGTAAAAAACTAACTCACCTGTCCAATATGGAATCTTTCACACTATAATAGTTGTCGAACTTCATTTTGGTCACAGAGTCGTTAATATTTATCGCAGGTACTGTAAGTTTTCCGACTTTTGACATGTGATATAAGCGATGCACACCGGTGACACTTTCTTCCACAACACCTTTTATACCCCTATAGAGATCGGGATACTTTTTCCACATTAAATGTGTAGCATCGCCGCCATCATCTAGAATCATATTTGGTTCCCAATCTCCACAATTAACACATTTGTCAAGACACCACCAAAAATCTTCTTCTGTCTCACCTCTCCAAGCGTAAATGGGAACTCCTGCTTCCGCTAAGGCGGCCGCTACAGCATTCTACAAGTAAATAAAATCTTATTCGCAAAAAACTCGCAAGGTTTAGAAATAATTTTTGACCTGAGTTGAAAAGATATTGCACGCAGTCCAACGTACGGAGGCACCCAACTCAATCAATGTTTCTATGAGGACAGCAGTTTGGGCATTAACATGTGTACAGCCAACAATTCTAGCATTTTTCAAAGGTTTGTCTTCACGCGCCCGTTTTCTCAGTGTCATGATACCAGGCATTTCTTGTTCAGCGATTTCTATTTCTCTGCGTCCAAATGAATGCTGGTTTGCTAAGTTCTTGACGCAAAAATCGGAAAATCCACTGCTATTACGTTGCTTCTTTTCCCTTGGGGAGGTATCATCTTCTTCTGAACTTACAGTAAAACAGGCTAAAATATATTATTGTTTAATACTAAAATTTTTATTTTACTAATTTCCCCATTTTACAAAAATTCAAAATAAAACGTATAAATTGTTCTTTTAATGATTATATGACACAAAAATTTGCTGTTAATGTACCTGAGCTCATTGAACAAGTTGAAGCAGCAGACGAACGTCTTCTAGTCCTGCTTGCAGCTTTCAAAGCTTCTGGTTGTACTGATTCTTGCTGTAATGGATGAATGAATAGTATCCATTAAATTTATGACAATTTCTTTTATGCGATTAAGTGGCGGCTCTTAGACGATACTTTAACCCAAATTGAAGCATATAGGTTATTATTTTTTTATTATCAATATTAAATTTATTTAAGTTTCCAAGGTAAAACTGTTAATACAAGAGAAAATGTTCTGGTTTGTATAAATGAAGTTTTCAGTTAATATTTGGTGTCTCCGTCCGAACTTGTAATATTTGTTGCTGCAATATTTTTCAAATTCTGGTTCAAAGTTGCTGAAGTGTCCACATATAAAATTGTATACTATTTTACATAAGAAACTTATCTACAAAGTAGCAGTTCTATAATTTTAAAATAAAATTACTTCTAATTGAAATTACTTCTAATTTTCAAGTATGTCCATTCAGACACAGGCATATCCATGCGTTTTTATTATCCTTTATTTGTTTGTTTTATTTATTATTTTATTGTATTAAACTAAATTTATTTACATTAAAAAAAATAGTTTTTTATTACCTTGAAAAATTAGGAAGGACTGAAAAAAATAATGCCAATTGAATTTATGGCACATTTATTTCACTACACTAGTCCCCTTCCAGCGATAGCGATACTTTTCGAATAGAAGCTTTGTGAGAAAGTTTTTTTTATAAAAAACTCAATATTATACATGTTTTTATCTTTCATACAGTATTCTATTTGTTGTTGAAAATAATTGTGATATATTTCCTTTTTCGTTCTATTACTTTAAAAGATTGTCCTTTTGTATCCAAACATAATCATAAACTAGTAAATCCTTATTTATAAAAGGTTTTTTTTATTATGGTTTCAACCTTTTTGCGGTTGAAAATTTTTAGCAATTTGCTTAAAGTTGTATGAGAGATCATTATAATTGCTATTTTGCGATGACTGCTCAAAAATTTCTCCTGGAAGATGTATGATTCGCCATATAACATGCAGCTGAAGCTTTAACATCTTCTTCAAATGCAGTTCTGATACCAAATAAAACAGACGATAATGCTTTTGTCTACTGAATATTATTTTAACAAGCAAGAGTACTCTTAAGAGTTCTGTGCAAACGTGCAACCATGCCATTAGCTTGAGGATGAAACGATGTATGTCGGCTCTAATAAATTTGCAAAAGTCAGGAAATTGTTTTAAAGTGAATTGTCGCCCTCTGTCACAAATAATTTTATTAGGACTTCCATATCCTGCACAAAAATTTCCGTAAAAAGATCGGCATACTTTTTTCGAAGTATATTCTTGTAGTGGTATAGTTTTAGTCAATCTTATATATATATATCCTTTTGAAGATGGTAAAGGAGCAATGATATCGATATGTACTTTCGAAAAACGCTTTGCTTTTGCAGTTCTTCATCAGAAAACTGTGTGTGCACTATACTTAATTTCAGTCGGAATTAGTTTTTTTAATAAAATGCTAGCGGTTGCTATTGTACGCCTATTTTTTGTTCAAGTACTGCCCCAACTGCGAAATCAGATGCATCTGCTTTTAAAGCAAGTTCAGCATTTTCATCATGATGTTAGGCAAGAGTATTATTGAATATAACTTCTTTACAATTTAAAAATGCTTTTTCTGCTTCATTTGTTTAAATAACTAACCGCTTGTCTTTCTTTTTAGCACCTTTCATATAAATAGTTGTTTAAGAGAGCTTGAAACTTTTGCAGCATTTGGAATAAATCGTCTTAAGAAGCTTGCCATGCAAATAAATCTTCTTAAATCCATAATAGTTTGTGGCTTTTTGTAGTCTAAATTGCTTGAACTTTTGAAGATGCTAGTGTACTGCCCAAATTCATTTAAAAGAAATCCCAAAAAATCAATTTCATTAGAAGCGAATTCACATTTGGCACGTATTCTCGAAAACGTGAAAACGCAGTTCTAAGATATTCAAGGTGTTCTCCTTCGGTTTTTGAAGCAATAAAAATATTGGTAAACGGCATTTTCAGAAATTCGTAAGGACTAGAAGCTGTTGTTGTGGTTATTTTATAAATACTATTCATCGGGATGCATCAATATTTGATGACATGCACACACCCAATCAAGCTTTGTGTAAGACTTACAGTCATGAAGTGCTGTAGAATCATTTGTGATGAATGGAATAGGCTATCAGGAACTGTTATTATACCCTTCACAAAAAAGTGAAAGGTTGTCATTCCGTGTGTAATTTCTTCGATATTAATATCGGACCCCATAATGTATATATACATTCTGGATTCTTGTGAATAGCGATGACGATTGAGCGATGTCTGTCTGTCGACCTGTCTGTACGCGAAATCAGTTTTGCCAAGCCCCAAAAGAGGTAGGGACTTCATTCATGGACTGATGGATTGGAAATGAACTGAAATAAAGTGGTATTGAAATTCTGAAATCCAAAATACGATTCCAGAGCTGGAAAGCTTACACCTATTTCCCGACGCCAAATTAATACCAAAAACCAATTATTTTTATTGTTTGTTTGTAAATTTAATTAGTTTCATGCTCTGGAAAGACTCAATTGTCCACTAAAAACTAAGACAATAAAAATATTCCAGGGATGGGAAATCAAAAGTTTTTTTGGTACTTTAAGTACTTTGTAGTACATGTGATTAAAAATGTTTAAAAATTTGAACTTTTTCTTAATTAAAACCGCCTTATACATCAAGATTTGCATTGGTACAAAAAACTTTAAAAAAGTAGTATTTCGTTTCCAGGGGTGGGAAATTGATTTATTTTTTCATTAATAAAGGTAACCATAAAGGCAACCTTGTTTTTTTTTCTTTTTGCTAACTAAAACAGTTTTACAACTTAGAAAAAAAATATTGGTATCAAAAATTTAAAAAAAAATCAATATTTCGAATCCAAGTGCAATATTTTATAGTACATGAGAGTGGCCAAAATGGTTAAAAATTTAAAATTCTTCTTAAATAAAAGTCCTTTATACCTCATGAAGAGTTGCATTGAAGAAAAAACTAATTAAAATTTCTCTTCCAGGGATGGGAAAATTAAAGTTTTTTTTTGTACATATTGTACATGTAATTACCAAAATGGTTACATATATTGAGTTTTTCTTACGTAAGACTTCTTTATACCTCATGAAGATTTGCATTGATAAAAAAAAGTTATAAAAAGTAAAATTTGCCTTCCAGGGCTGGGAAATTTAAATTTTTCTTACACATATTAACTTAAAAAAAAATATTGAAAACTAAGATATTTACTATTTGAAAATTTTTTGTCATTCTATTACTATAATATGAAATGTATTTGTTGGGTGGTTAAGCAATGTCTATATGCATTTCATTGGCGCTTTATACCAATTCATCAGCAGACTTCAACCACAGTTTTGAAAAGTTTCAAACTTCTCAAGTTATCAAAGGACTTTTATAAACAATTTGAGAATTCAATGGCAACTCACAAATGATTTAAAAAATCACATTATAATAAGTGTAGTAGGCTATGAAACTTATACAAATCAAATGAAATGTATATAGACATTGCTTAACCACCCAACAAATACATTTCATATTGAAAACTTCAGCACCAACAACTTTTTGAATATTCATTTTGTAAAATTAATATAGATGAAGCATACAATTGAGAAAACAAGAGGTTTCTCAAACATTAGTAGGCGTGGGGCACTCCTAAATCTTCACATTTTGACTTGAAATTTTGTTGTTGTACTTATTTACCGTTGAGGGGTAGAAGTAAGAAAACTCAGGAAAGGAACTTGTGTCATGCAGTTAAGGGCGCTCATAAAGTACCACTGTTACTTTAGAGGGTGATTAATAATTCCGTAGCCTTTTCGTTCTAATACAGGATTTTGACAAAGAAATCATATCATTTTTTAACGCCTTACCTTTTGACCTTTAGCCAATGTTTCAAGAATTTTTACGACCCCCAAAATTTAGGATTTTAGGCGAGATAACTAAATCGCTGCAGTTAAAAACAGGGTGGATAAAAGTGCAGTTTAAATCCTACGCAGAAATGTTTCTTATATATATCATCTAAGGTACAAACCATGAAGATATGGCAATCTTTGCCACTTTCAATTTATCACTGGCCAACACCACATCGTGAATTGTTCGGTTATAAACATATCAACAAACTGAGAATGCATGGCAACATCACAGTTCGGTAAATCACTTATTTAACATTGAAATTGATGGTCCAGAACTGCCATGAGTGATGTTTTTTTTTTTTCCAAAAAGTGCTTAACGACAAAACACAGACACAAAACTCACGTTTTTCCTTTTTCAATCACATTGTTCAAATTTTGAAAATACTGCTTTTTAACTACTGTTTTTGACAGACTCCGTCTTGCTCTTTGAGTCACGAATCCGAATATTCACAACCGTTCTTTACAAATGAATTCCTAACATATAATAGAGTTAAACAAAAAGACATACTCTATTATAACATACACCGTTTCATAACCATATATTTAGTCTGAAAATATCAGTTTATCTCTCCACAAATTGAAACTTTAGACAGAATGTCAGTCACTTCATTGTGAAATTAAATTACAACATATGAAGCCGGGATGAAACTTATTTTAAAGATATTTGAGCAAACCCGAGCTTTTTCTGCTCCTTCAATTTAAGTCAATAACCGAAAAATAAACTCTAAAGATCAGTTTACTTTTCAAATTCATTCATTTCTTCAAGGTAAAACAATTCTTGACAGCTGCTGAAAACATTTCTGCCGACATGGAAGCTGTTTTTATTCATTCAAAATGAAACATCAAGACGTACAACAATAAATTAATCGCTTAACATGTTTTCGCAGCTTTAAATTTGTTTATCTAATTAACTTAATACATGCATATATGCATACATATGTAGTTAAATGTACATGTACATGTGTATGTTGTTGCTCAAAACAAGTAATTTGGCAAGTAAATGAGAATATTTAACATAAATGAAATGAAATCAGTGTACAGCTAAATAAAATATCATCACGTGACACTTTTCAATAAAAAGTACATTTTATACTTATGAGTGTATGTGTTCATACATGGGACTTTGCGTATGAAGTACGCAGGTACGTATTTTAATGTTTCACATCAACGATAAAACAGATTTTAATATAATAATTGACCTAAAGAGTACTGCAAATTTAATTTTAACTAATTTTTTATTGTGCTGATATATTTTATATTCAAAGTTTTCTCAAAGTATTTTGAGAATGAAGTAGGCAGTACGTACCTCTCAAAGTAGAGTTTAAATACATATTATGTTCCTACGAATACGGGGGCGAATATCTGACTTAAAAATGTATCATGAATTTGAAA
Organism: Linnaemya vulpina; assembly: GCA_963675445.1. NCBI lineage: Eukaryota > Metazoa > Arthropoda > Insecta > Diptera > Tachinidae > Linnaemya > Linnaemya vulpina. Next base: position 52,367,132 of record OY776277.1, read on the forward strand.
GTTTTATTTCTTTTATATTTGTTTTACTTCCCCCACGAAGTATGCATTATCTGCAAAAGTGAATGTTAAATCTCATCTTCTAATAGCCAAATACCTGAAAATATTCTTTCCAAGAGGAAAATCCAATTTTGAATCGTAATCCTCAGAGTTCACCTGTTTTAGGTCGATCTGTGGCGAAATACGTAATTATCTTAATAGTTAATAAAGCTTGCATCTTGTTGCTGGCACTATGTTGTCGCATATGCCAATATTTACTTGATTATTATTCATTTCTAAAGAATGATATATTCAGAGACAGATCATAAAGGAAATTAACCTGATCAACTGCCAGATATTCAGTACCACTATTCAGTATTTAAGTGAATATCAGAAGAAGCTATTGCGGACGAGCTCACTAAACCCTATTTAACGAAATGACTTTGAGACTATATTGACTTTGTCCACCTGTAAGTACTTCCATAGAAATCTTTGCACGTACAGGCACAAATACTATGAAAGTATTTGAAAATTTTTAATTTAGACAACTGCAAATTAGTACGACACTTTTAATATGTGAAAGCTCAAAATATAATTTTTACGTTCTTTTATTCCATCTATATATATATTCAATATATTAATCAATAGATTTGTTTAAGTTTTTAGGTTATTCAATATTAATATATATATTTATTTCGATATTTCGCTAGCCTTCGGTTAGCTTCTTCAGGAAATTATTTTATATTGTAAAAAAAATTTTTCTTTTCAATTATATAAATACATACAAATTTTTTAACAACATAAATCAAAAATTTTTATATATTAAAAATACTAACTCTAAAATGTATAAAAAGTAGAAATTAGTTAATTTTAAATATTAAAACATACTAACTACAAAATTCATACATAAATATTATAAATATTATTTATATATAAATTATAATATATTAATTATTATATATTATAAATATTATTTATATAATAATGTAATTAAAACTATGTGTATGTGTTAACAAACAATTCTTTTAATGTTTTTTAATTGATATTAATATAGAAAATTTTTTAACATAATACAAGATTAACTATGATCAATATGATCTTAATATATAGTATCTTAACACATGCATACAGGGCAATAATTTAACATAATAATCATTATTAATTTTTAATTGTAAACATGCATGCATATGTAAAAATATTATATATGTATTGTGTGAATAAAATAACATAAACAATTAATTCTAATAACGTAATTTCTATGAATTAAATATCTATAATTCTGAGCTAAATTATCAATTATCTATTTTAAAGTTCATTCTTTCTCTAACAGGTACATTAATAATTTCTAACATTTCTAACAGAAGTCTTCGTTTATAATTGTTTTCTGTTCTTAAAACTGATGCATTTTCAAAGTCTGGATAGTGATTAAATTTAAAACAAAGAGATGATAATGCAGTTTTTTCAGAATATTTTTACAAATTAATAATGATTTTTATGTTAAATTATTGCCCTGTATGCATGTGTTAAGATACTATATATTAAGATCATATTGATCATAGTTAATCTTGTATTATGTTAAAAAATTTTCTATATTAATATCAATTAAAAAACATTAAAAGAATTGTTTGTTAACACATACACATAGTTTTAATTATATTATTATATATAAATAATATTTATGAATTTTGTAGTTAGTATGTTTTAATATTTTAAATTAGCTGATTTCTAGTTTTTATACATTTTAGAGTTAGTATTTTTAATATATAAAAATTTTTGATTTATGTTGTTAAAAAATTTGTATGTATTTATATAATTGAAAAGAAAAATTTTTTTGACAATATAAAATAATTTCCTGAAGAAGCTAACCGAAGGCTAGCGAAATATCGAAATAAATATATATATTAATATTGAATAACCTAAAAACTTAAACAAATCTATTGATTAATAAACGAAAAAAGGTTAAAAAATCAGATATAATAATATATTCAATATATATATATATATATATATATATATATATATTTATATATATATATATATATATATATATATATATTTATATATATATATATATATATATATATATATATATATAGATATACATATATATATATATATATATATATATATAAATATATATTTATATGTATACATATACAAATATATATATATATATATATATATATATATATATATATACCTACATATAGTATTCGTACTAGCCTATTAATTACAATTGAACTTAATATAGTAAAAAGATTTAATAGAATATTTAATAACTGTATTTCATACACGACTTGTTTTTCACATCTGACATGTCAAGTTTTCGATTGTTACCTTTAACACATTGCTTTTGTAAGTCAGACACAAAGTCATCGGACAAAATTTGAATTAGAGCGTGTTCTGACATTAATTGTTCATAATTCGAAAATATACGATATGGCAAATTTCTGCGTCGGTGCAATTTCAAATGCATTAGCCATCTGAATTTGATATATTACAAATATGGTATTGTTAACTATTCAATAAAAATTATGTATATACATATATCTACAATAAATATTTTGAAATCGAGATCGACTTTATTGTCTGCAAAAACCAGCCTCAATATAAATTTGAAACCAATTTACAACCACTTTCAAGAAAATATTAGTATAATGAAATTTGCAAACAATTTAATCAGCAGTTCATAAACATCAGAAACTATGTCAAGAGCAATTAACGTGTACGTTTGTAACCGAATATCATTTGTAAAATGAGTCGAAAAGTTGCCAAATCAGATGTAAAATACATGTCGTGCGTGTCAGTCCTTAGATTATTATTAAAATCTACTTTGTTGCAAATTATTTTCAACTCGCTTTTAATGTTCGATTAATTGATTACATTGACTAAATGATCGGAAAATGAGGATCGGTTTTTCTAACTGTTTACTGTTCGCTATCTAGAGTCTCGAGTACTTAAATCTTTGGACATGAAACACATCCAAAAAGAGAAGCATAATATTGATATTTTCCTAATTTTCCATAAAATTTATTTCACAATGCTCGCGCAAAAGACGCATCTTTTATGTTGACTGAACGATTACGTTGAAAGGGTAATTTAATCAAAACGTTTGTCAAGGCAGCATTTTCAATTGCAATACCAGTTTTCTTCTAAGAGTAAGTATTTGTACCAAATTATTTATTAGTATATACAGGGTTATCCATTTCGAGGTTTCAAAAGTATGGGACTGGAATTCGACATCTGTCAAACTAAGTTGTTAAACCAATTTTTTTTCTTTTTAGTTGAAAGTCTGACATTGACGAAAATGAATCGCTTAACTATCACACAACGCATAAAAATTATCAAAACATACTAAAAAAAAGTGGTGATTCTGCAACAACCACATTTCGTGCTTTTTTGAACAAAATTCTTCAGCACATTTCGCACTCGGTGGGTATGTTAATAAACAAAATTGTCGTATTTGGGGTTCTGAGAATCCTCAAGTAATTGAAGAGAGGCCATTACATCCAGAAAAAGTCACTGTTGGGTGCGCTCTTTGGTCCGAAGGTGTGATTGGACCTTACTTCTTCGAAAACGACGATGGAACGACTGTCACCGTCAATTGGGAGCGTTATGGTCATATGATAACCGACTTTTTTTGCCTGCTATTGAAGAATACGACTTGGAGAATATGTGGTTTCAACAAGACGCCACACAACTCGATCGATTATGGCTTTATTGCAAGACACATTTCCTGGCCGCGTAATTTCTCGTCGTGGCCATATCAACTGGCCATTAAGATCATGCGATTTGACACCATTAGACTTTTTTTTTGTGGGGCTACGCGAAAGACCGTGTTTATGCAGATAAACCTTTAACTCTAGAGCACATAAGAACATTCATATATAACATATGGCTGAGATACCGCCCAATATGTGCCTAAAAATTGGTCGTGGTGGTCATTTAAATGATGTAGTGTTTCACACATAATGTCAACGTTCAAACTTTATAATAAAAAAGAAATATCATGAAAAAAAATATTTTTTATTTACGTTTACTTTTAAAACCGCAAAATAGATAACCCTATACAATTCAATCAAGATATATAGACCAATGCTAATGAAAAATATGTATATAATTCAGAAAAACATGATACATGTTCCAAAGCATTATTTAAAATTTTAACTGCATACAAATAATTCAAAGTGAATTATTAAATTTTATTAATAAGCATAAATCAAAGGTATCGTTAAATGTCTCATGAACACGTATGAAGTTATCACATTCACATTCCCATATGAAGGAACTGTAGCAACTTCCGATAGCAGCTAGAATAACACTCTGAAGAGTAAATCGGGATAAAAAGTTGAATTTTTATTTACTGTTTTTCTTTGATTAATCCTTATGATCATTTAAATATAACACATAATGAAATTAGACTGACAATTCTAATTGATTTTGTTTGTTTTAGGTCAATATTCTGTTTTAAAAACATTGCAGATTTCAGTGAATTAATTTTGTAGTCAAGGTTATAAACTTTTTTATACCCTTCACAAAAATGTGAAAGGGTATATTTAGGTTTGTCATTCCGTGTGTAATTTGTTCGATATCAATATGCGACCCCATAAAGTATATATATTTCGGATCCTTATGAATAGCGATGACGATTGAGCGATGTCCGTCTGTCCGTCTGTCTGTACGTGAAATCGGTTTTCCCAAGCCCCCAGAAGAGCTAGAGACTTCGTTCTTGGACTGATCGATTAGAAGTAAGCTAACTTAGAGTGGTATCAGAAAAATTGGAAGGACGGTTCCAGAGCTGGGAAGCTTACACCTATTTCTCGACGCAAAATTAACACCAAAAACCGATTAGTTTTTTGCGTATTTGAAAATTGAACCTATTTCATGCCTTGGGACTCCTCAATTATCCATTTAAAACTAAAAAATACAATTTTTTTCCAGAGATGGGAAATTTAAATTTTTTTTTGGCACATTCGGTATTTTGTGGTACATATAATAACTAAAATGTTTAAAAATTTTAAGTTTTTCTTAAATAAAACCTTTTTAGTGTAATGAAGACTTACATCGATGAAAAAAAAATTTTAAAATTTAGAGTTCCCATCCAGGGTTAGGAAATTCAAATTTTTCTTATACAATAAACTAAACAAAAATCAACTGACGTCGTTTTCCCTGGTTAAAATTACTTTTTATTTCGGCAAAACAAAATTCGTATCAAAAATTAAAAAAAAAAATTCAAATTTCGATTCCAGGGTTCGGTACTGTAATATTCTGTAGTACATGAAAGTAACGAAAGTGGTAACAAATTTGTAATTTTTCTTAAATAAAACCGCTTTATACATCATGAAGACTTCCATTGGTAACAAATAATTAAAAGAAAATTTAATTTTGGATTCCAGGGATCGGAATTGAATATTTTTTTTTACATATTGGTATTTTGTGGTACATATAATAATTAAAATGTTTAAGAATTTTAAGTTTTTCTTAAATAAAACCGTTTTATACATCAGGAAGATTTGCATAGATGGAAAAAAAATTTTTAAAATAAAAATTCTTATACAGGGTTAGGAAATTTTAATATTTTGTGTACATTAAAATAACTAAAAATTAACTAACGTCGTTTTATCCTAGTTAAAATTATTTTTTGTCCTGGTAACAGAATTGGTATCAAAAATTTAAAAAAAAAACAATATTCGATTCCAGGCCTCGAAAACTGATATATATTGTAGTACATTAATGTGACACAAATTTGTAGTTTTTCTTAAATAAAACCAGTTTATACATCATGAAGACTTGCATTGGTAAAAAATAATTTTAAAAAGTTTTATTTTTCTCCTCCAGGGATCGGAAATTGAAATATTTTTTGGGCACATTCGGTATTTTGTGGTACATATAATAACTAAAATGTATAAAAATGTTAAGTTTTTCTTAAATAAAACTGTTTATGATAACATGAAGAATTGCGTGGATGAAAACAAATTTTTAAATTTAAAGTTCCCATCCAGGGTTCCGAAATTTAAAATTTTTTTATACAATACATTACCAAAAATCAATTAACGTCGTTTTTTCCAAGTTAAAATAATTTTTTATTTCGGCAAAACAAAATTGGTATTAAAAATTAAAAAATTCGATTCCAGGGTTGGATACTGCAATATTTTGGATAACATGAACATTACTTTTGCTTAAATAAAACCGCTTTACACATTATGAGGACTTGTATTTTTTGCTAACTGAAACTATTTTATATGTTAGAAAGCAGACGAACGTTAGTGAAGGGTATATAAGATTCGGCACAGCCGAATATAGGACTTTTACTTGTTAATATATATAATTATCTTCTTTCAATTATATTGGGATATTTTTGATTAAATTCCAAACTATTTTGGTGGGTCTATCTCTTAGCAACCAACCGATTTTATTTAGTACATTTTGAATTTAGATATTTCTGTGTAGGGTGAGTTTTAACTCTTCACAATTTATACTGCCAACAGTAGAAAATAAAAAAATAACAGATAAGAGTTTTACAAACCTTGTCGCTGAATCCCAAATCGCAGACGGTTGTCTCGTTTATTTTATTCATATTATCGAAAAATGTTAGCTGAAATAAACAAAAGAACCAAAAAATAAGTACACAGATTATTTGAATAAAAATAATAAAAACACATAATAAAACTTAAGTCAAATAAATAAGTTTGAGTAAAATCAAAAACTTACACTTGTTTGAAAATATATAAATTTTATAGTAAAAACTAACATATACCAAATACATGTTTTGAAAAAAGTTAAAAGGAGAATCCATGAAAATTAAATTGGTGTGTCGGATCGCTCGTCAGGAATTTAAAAAAACCTAATAAAGCAGTTATAAAAGTACTTTATACAGTAGCAGCACTGTGTTCCCCGAGCTGTTGTTGTTATCGAAATGTTTTAATTATTTAAAATTATAAGAAAATAACTTAACATGTTACTGTATTCAATATAATATATTCACCAATATTACAGGACCATTCAAGTACAGCTCTGTTCTTTGATTTAAAAAGATTTCGTGCAAATATTTTTTCACTACTCGCAATCAATCAAAAGGCATTTTTCTAGATGTGCCTTCAACAGCAGATGTTATTTCGGTTGGCCTTAATTCAACTTCGAGTTTGCTTATATAAAGCAAGATCGCTTTAATAGGCTCTAAGTTCAAATGGGCAGGCAATCTGCAAATTATTTTATGCATTTGGTCAAATTCCAAATTTTTTTAAGAGTGGTACCACTCGGTAGGAATATCAACTCATCAACCAATGTTTTAACAAAAATTAAATAACTAAAATTAATTAAATAAATTTAATTCCAATATATGAAGAATTTTTTTAAGCTAGTCCGGCCTAACGTATTCCATGTTAATAAAACAATTTATTACATTTTTTACCCAACGTTTCGTCAATTGCTTATCGACTTCTTCAGGAGCTTTCTTGTCTATTTAATTTAAAACATTACATAACTACAATTTAGAAATTTCGTACTATTAGTAAGTTAATTTAAAAAGGTACATGAAAACTTCTCATATTCAATTTTCGTTAAATCATTGGTTAAATAGTTGATATCACACCTTCATATATTGACAAATTTAACAAAGACCTCTGATGAGATACCGTTGCGTTCAGTAATATTTAGAACAAATTCATAAAATAATTTTGCAGTTTGCCGATTTGAATTTAGAGCATTTTAAATATTTTTTAAACTTAATCGTTTGATCTGGAGTACGCTCAATAATATAATTTAAAAATTTATTTCCTTGATTTTTTATCTAGTCGCTACAACAATTTTAGATATTAAGAAATCGAGAAGTTTTTGGTTTTACCCCGTTTTATAATAATCAAGTTCTGATCAGATCTGCATGTTTTGGGCTCACGGGAAGCTTCCCTTACCAATTCTGACAGTCCGTGACTATGTCAGTATAGATGTGTCTGCGTATGTATGTGTAAGTATGTGACCCACTTGTAACTTTTCAATCACTGGCGACGCTCTAGAGGGAGTTCCTGAGCTTAGATCTCTTGAGAGTTTGAACCGATTCGATCTAGTACATTTGCAGATATCTCAAGAAAACTTAGAGTCACTTTTAAACGGATTTATCAATCGATTCTAAAAAACAAAATGTCGCTTACATTTCAAAACCACCGTAAACTGGCTCCAAATCGGTCAATCCTTTCGTGGTATAAAAACTTACGAATTATATATCTAATCAGTTAATGTTCTTGATTCTTTTATAGTAATCTAAAGCTTCATCAATCACCGTTTATCACATAGTAATCGGTATATTTGAAAACTAAAATAATGGCGTTGTAGCTCATAGAATAGCACAGATATTAGGTTACAATAGCCTTGCAGTTAAAATTAGCGGGAAGTCAGCCGTTTTTAATTTTTCAGGTCCAAAATAATATAATCATTTTTTCTTTCACATGGATACATATACAGGCTTCATTTAGACACTTAAAATAATGTTACCAAGGTAATGTCGCTAATCTCCTGATATTTTATATATGATCGACAAAGCTTCTAAAGATGCTTTATCGCTCTATAGTTTTCTTCAGCACAGAAATTTTACTTTGTAAATACTTGGTTTTATAGAGCAGATGCAGACTTAATATCCTCTTCAATTAATAAACAACCATACTATTACCAATGCATCTATTATTCTCTCAACCTTTGGATATTCAAATTATATATTCCATTATATATTATATGATATATTCGATGTAATAATGCCATATTTATGCAAAATTAAACAAAAAGTGGACATCGAAATAAATATATAAAACAAGTCAAAAATTTATTAGAATAATTTGTTCACACTAGAAATTATTTTATTTATGTACTTGATTATAGAATTTTAGAATAAAATTGTAATTTTTAATTGCTTTTATATTAATCACTAGCAGTGTGTTAGAGCTAATCGGTTTTCAATATTAATACATGCATACTTTTATCATTTTGTAGATTTTAATTAAAGTAATATTGTTGTTGGACATAGAAAAATAACTACATGATCTCTTAATTCAATAAGAGATAAAACAACAACATTGAACTATGAGTATTCAATTGATAAATTCTCCAATTGAAATGTGTAAAGTATATTATCCTTGATTATAAATTTAAAGTAGAAATATATGACAGCAGATATAAATTCTGGAAACGTTTACAAATATTCTAATAATTATTGATGGTATTATAATATTATTGTAGCGATCTACAATAAACAGAAGAGTGACTTTAGCTGGGGTTTTTGATCAAGTTGATAATTACGCGTTCATACAAATATAAATCTGTATATATGTACTCGTATGTGTGAATAGTTAGAAATTTTGGAAATTTTATTAAACATATATTAATGAAATCTAACCTAAGTTAGACAGAGGGAAAGATTTATATATTTTTCCTAGAAAGATTGTTTATTACAGTAATTATTGAAGCAAATACTTTCGGCGTTACAGGTAGATTTTTTAATAAAGCTCAACCGTCTTTTGCTCAGTTCTGATCCATTGATTACTATCATAGGACCAATTCGAAAAAAAGTTATTATATTCTTTAATATTTCCTCCTGTACTTAATTCTAAAGAAGACTCTACCTCGGAAAATTACCTTGAAAAAAGGACAAAGAAGACTCATCATGATCTTAGCGAAAGAGATGTTATTTTAAGTAAATTTATTTTTAATGCTTCAAATTAACGTTATAATAACTATTATAAGTAAGATAATATTAATTTAATATTATTAATAATAATTATTAAATTAATATATTCAGATAAATTATGTACCGTAAAGTAATATATTACAAAATATCTTTTTGTTAATAATCGTGGACGTTGGGGGATATTTTAGGTATTCGACATGTACGTCCTTCTCAACTTAAGGCTTAAAAAGTAATATATATATTGGAAATAGGAAAAACAAGTTATTTTGATATCGACGCTCTGGGATTCGGAACCGAGGGTATACCTACCTCTATTTATCTTATATTTTATGTCACGGACCAAATAGGGAAGCGCACGAAAATAAAAATATTTTACTATCTACGGAGTCAAGGCTAAAGTTTACAAACCTTCACCGACGTTCAAAAATTATTTTAATTTGTTAGATTTAGGACTACATCTTCTTAGAGTAAGAAGCTACGACGGATGATGAAATGCGATTTATTTTAAAATATGACAACATTGGTAGCACCAACGAAAAAATATTTGCATAGTTCTTTGTCGAGACCACTTTAAATATCGCGATCACCATCAGATTCATCTTGCATTCGGAGGCATGTATTCTACTTGTTTTGTTTACAAAAAGCACTGCGAAAGAATCGACTGAATGTGTTCTGCAGGGTTTTTTTTACGAAGTTATCACTTTGGGAGAATATATAAATACCACGAGCCTGCAAAATAAATCCTCCTTCTACAAATAGCAATATGATTACGTTGATTTTAATGTCCTAAATTTATTCCAGTAAGTAAATTTGTTTATCCATTTTCAATTAAGAATATTTTAAGTATTATGAACTGTAGATATATATATATATATATATATATATATATATATACATATATATATATATATATATATATATATATATAGATATATATATATATATATATATATATATATATATATATACATATATACATATGTATATATATATATATTTATTTATATATATATATATATATATATATATATATGCACATATGTATATATATATATATATATATATATATATATATATATATATGCATATATGTATATATATATATATATATATATATATATATATACATATATATGTATATATATATATATATATATATATATATATATATACATATGTATACATATATATACATATACATATGTTTTTTTTCTCATAATGATAGCGACTTTCAATATATATGTATATGTATATATATATATATATATATATATATATATATATATGTATATATGTATATATATATATATATATATATATATATATATACATGTATATGTATATATATTTATATATATATATATATATATATATATATATATATATATACATATATATATATATATATATATATATATATATTTATATATATACATATATATGTATATTTATATATATATATATATATATATATATATATATATTTATATATATATATATATATATATATATATATCTATATATATATATATATATATATATATATATATACATATATATGTATATATATATATATATATATATATATATATATATATACATATATATATATATATAAATATATATATAGATATATATATATATATATATATATATATATACATATATATATATATATATATATATATATATATATATGTATATATATATATATAATGATATATATATATAATGATAGGGTGGGTAGTCAGATCAGTATTATTCCTACGCACTCCTTAGTTCCTAAGTAAGAAGGCTTGGAACTGATGCGGATACTTCATCGTTAACTACACAGAGTGGTCCAATTTAATAAGGATTCCGGCATAATCGAAATTATTTTCCTCGGGCTGATCGTTCGCCCCAACCTTTCTTCTAAATGCGACCTCTAGTTGTTGAATAGTGAGCAGACAAAGACGACATGCTCAGCATCCTCAACAACATTCCCTCTGCAATGTAGAGAGAACAGAGAATCGTCGTGGTTGAAACGAAATAGATATGACATAAAACAACCACGTCCAGACAAGAACTGTGTTAGGTAATAGTTTAAATCACCGTGTTTCCTAGTCAGCCATAACCTGATGTCGGGTATTAATGTATATGTTCATCTTCCCTTTTCAGTGGTTGACCAGCGTTCCTGCCACTTCTGTAGACATAAGTGTGTGTTATCCCTATTCATGATTTTTAAATCGAATGGGATCATACCTGCAATGATAAAAGCGGCTTCGTCCGACACTGTTCGAAATGCACTACATACTCTCAAAGGTGCTAGCCTACACACCAACCTTACATATGTGGAGTATCTAAGTAAACCTGAAAAATGCTTCTTACTACTCCAGCAATTAGTTTCCTCTGAAGATATTGTGGCCCTCTTGTATATAGCATAATCCGAAATAGCGCCAAGCAGGTTTTTGATGCTTTAGATGTTATATATCGCAAGTGCTCACGAAAAGATAGAAATGTGTCAATAATCACGCTTAGATATTTCAGAAATGCTTTTTGTTGTATACAACAGTTGCCAGCATTCCGCGTTATAGTTTACTTAGCTTTACGGCTGCTAATCAAAACCGCTTCGGTTTTATGATCAGCTAGAGTTAATCCCACTGAGGCAATCCAGGTCTTTACTATTTGTACACTGTACACTGTACCCAAATAATTGTTTGGCTTCACACGCTGAATCCTGGTATATTTATCCTTTCAGGTACTCCATCCTACATTACGTTCCATAATAATGGTCCAAGTATCGATCCTATGGGTATTCCGTCACTAATCCTACGTTTTCTTATACCTATATAGTATATAATACTGCACTATTCCTAAGAGATATTCTGAGATTTCTAATCCAGCTAAAGCATCAACAATACGATCCCAGTTTGCTATGTTGAACACGTTCTTTACATCTAACGTACTCTTTTGTACCATTCCTCCAACTCTTTCCATTCCTCCAGCACGAGCAGCAGTTTCCACTATCGTATATATAGCACCCCATATTCACCTTGTTTTCCTGAGGCTTCTCTGATAGGCCATGTCTGTCTTCATCGCAATTTGCAATTCTTCTGCAGATTACATGGGTTAAAAATATTGACTCTTTTCAATCATGATATATTTGAGGATCGCTCATGATCTGCTTTTGCATTTTTGTTTTAATTTTTTTTAATCAATTAATAAAATTGTTTATAAATCTTAAGCAATTATATTCTATGCGTGGAATTTTAAATACTTAAATAAGTGGAAATACATTATTGGTTTGAGGTTATATATTTTAGCCGCTTTGCTCCATGTTCTTCGGCAGTGCTGTTATGACATTCAACTAATCCACTTAACAAGTGGAGATAAACATATACCACCTGTTCTTGAAATACATAAATAAATACTTTGGTTATATAATTGAAGTCACCCTAAAAATACAAATTAAACAACAAGTGTAGTCCCAATATATAAAATTAGGCTGCTAATAATATGCTGCAACAGTTGTTCAAGACCTTTAAGTTCTTGTTCTGGAGGAAGAGACACATCCATTTTTTTTACAATAATATTAGAATTCTCGAAAAAGTGTAATAACAGTATTGTATGCATATCTCAACGTCAAATCTGCAAAAAGACTAGCTTCTTGTGGGAAAGACACTTTGTCTCCAGGGGAGGCAAAACATATGAAACAGATGCTGAATTAAATGCTGTTGTTCAAATATAATGAAATTTTTACGCGTATCATATCTTCGTACAAGAGAAGTAGATAATTTCAGGAGATGTTTCCAAAAACAGTCATTTCGTCTCATGGATGAAAACATTAAGGAAGAAAATATATTATCACCAGTGTACTTAACATAGCAGAAACGCAGATTTTTTTCTTTTTGTATACATATATACTTTTTTTGTCAGTAAATAGAACTGGAGTATACAAGTTATAATAGTAATGCATGAAGTATGTACTCCCATTTGGGCCTCGCCGACGACTTATTACAGAAGTGTGAGGATGATGAAGCCTTATATAGCGAGTTAAGTATGTTATCTAATTTTTCTGATTTTCATTAGTATATGGTCGTGTTAATTTTTGTCGGCCTGTCTCAATACTAAAGGCATAGATCTGGTCGCTGTACATTGCCGACAGGTATTAACACCGTAATGTACTATATTAGCACAAATTCACCGACGAAATAAAAACCTAAAATAACTACAAATAAATTTTCTATCTTCCAACCTGTCCTCTTCTTCTGTTCTCTTAACATTATCCCCTCTTTTCTAAGTCGATCTCAACGCATCGCATATGTGGGGGTTACCCCTTAATTCTTCTGAAAGATCATTCCGACATATTCAATGTGTTAAGGCTACCTCCGGTATTGATACGTAATATAAGGAAAGGGTGTCAAGTTTGTCAACTATTTGTAAGTATATTTGGCAATTATCTCACAGACTAATAGCGTAAATCTAGAAATAAACTAACAGATATCAGACATCCCCATTATAGATGCATACATATTAACATACATACATACTTGAAGAAGACACAAATATATTTTGTATGTATTCTAAGCTCAATGGCAAGCTCGTTTCAAATTAAAATTTTGATTTATATAATAACTTTACATATGTGGAGGAAAAAAAATTCCAATTTTATGGTGCACTTTAACTTTAAGTAACAGGTTTGAAAATTTCAAAAACAAACAAAATGATCAAAACGCCATCCCAACGGGGTCACAACGTCAAGATTTGTCATAAACACACGCACAGTTACAATCACAACAATATTTTATTTTTAACTTAAATTTACTCACATTCTAAAAGATAATAACTTTTTATGTCGTTTTGCGCTCAGCTTTTGTTTTGTTTGTTCTTTGGTTTAATAAATTTTTTAATCGAGCATTTAATATTGAACAACAATTCCAATAGCGTCTATACTCGAATGGAGTGAGAATACAACTGATTTAGTGGGCCATGGGAGAACGATCATATGTACAGAATAATAACAAACAATTTTATATGGAGGAACGAAATTAAGTAAAAAAAATTAAGTATGTATGTATGTGTATCAGTACATTCGTTTCTATTCGTATGTATGTACATATGTATTTATGTACGATATGTTAACAATTTCAATTAAACTGACACACCACAAAATCCAACGCAACAACTATCTATGATTTTGTTATCTTCTCGTTGCTGTCATAATGTTCTTTCCAATTCGTGTGAGGTTTTCATATCTCGTATATGTATTATCAAACACTTTATATATGCATATATGCATATTTACCTATGTAAGTATACCCTGAAGAAAACATTGAGTCAAGAGTAGATATATGTACATACCTTGTCCACATTTACATGACAATTTCAACAATGCGTCTACAATATTTATCTTAGAGACAATGTTAAACATAATTTCAATATCGAGATCATTTATGAGAACAATCGATATCAACAACTATGCTTTGGCAGCTGAGAGTGTAAAACTGTGCTACCATTCCCGTTCAGTAAAGTCGTCATTGATCGTTTAACTAGATAACATAACCACGAAAAATAAGGCAGTTCTTGAAGCTTATAGAGCACTTCGACTATGATACGGAACACACCATCAGCGTCAGATTTAGCCGTTCTAGGTAGACAGAATTAAGAATTGAAAAACTATGAAAATAGGCTTACGAATTTTGGTACAAGATGTTACTAGGCCAATATGTACCAATGTCAAACAAAAAAAAAAAAGGTGACATTTGACCACTGCCACACCCACCTTGCATACAGCTGCAAAAATTTATTTCTGTTATTATAAAAACAGCAGTGAGTGTGCATGTTTAAATTAAATAATAAAGAGGTAGAAGTATGAATATAATTTATTTTTATATATCGATTTTTTAGTTCTTTTTTTCTAATATATTTAATTTTTATTAAGTTTAAAATAAGAATATATCACGGAACGGTCAAGACTTTTATATTCGGGTGTTTTAAGCCATATATCAAAAAGTTCGCGGTATGTGGTATTATCACTAATTTTTTGTTTTTTTTTTATGCGGCAAATCTCGGCATTCAGGCGTTAGTTTAAATGAATTCGGTAATGAGCCGTTATAAAGAAAAAATTTATCGATTATAGAAATTTTTTTCTGAACTTACAAGAAGAGTAATTGTTTCAATACTAAAGGAATTTTGCAAATTATAAATGTAAATTCTCTTGGTATTAACAGCGAATAAGTTGAGCTTCAAAACAAAACAAGTATCGATGAAAATTCCATTTGAATAAAAAGTTACAAGCTCCTAAAAATTAGCAATTTCATGTGCAAAAGTGTTTTTGTTGTTTTTAATTCACTCAAAAATCTTACATTTGAAAATACCGTTGACAAATCAGGCAAAATTTTAGCATTTTCTTGTTTTATAACAATGCTCTTTCATATTTGATAAAAATATTTACTTAAATTATTTACTTAAATTATTTTAATTTTATCATATTTGATAAAAATATTTACTTAAATTGAAACTCAAAAAAACTACTTTTGTCCAATGCCTAGATTAAGATGCATATGACCACTGCTTAACCACCAAACAAATAAATTTCATAATGAACAACAAACTTTAGAATATAGGATATGAAAAAAATAATTAAACGGTAACACAAGGACTTAACAAGAATGTGTTACCATCGGTTTGATACAGTTGTCATATCAACTAAGCCAGCTAACAAATGAGTACTGATGATGAAAGTATAGCGGCTTTGCTGCGCAAGTTGTATAGTTAAATTGATAAAATAACTTGTGTCTTGGAATATATATCATGTCTTTCTGAATGAAAGAAACTTTTCGATCAATTAGTCTATTGACATTGAATTTATCATCGCAGTAAATTGTTCGATACAAAATATTTGCAATGAAAATGCAGTTTAATTTTGAGGCTTAACATTGAAATTTCTATAATATTTGTGCCTTAACACAAGTATTTTTGAAATAAAATTATCAAATTAGTTTTGAAATTAGTAAACTACACAATTATATACACAATGTAAACCAGTTTACTTGCAACAAATTTTTAAACAGGCAATACTATTATATAACTTGTCATGATACTTATTACAATTGCCAAAGAACCACTGTCGTGTAAAATAACTTGAGTTGAAACTTGGCCGCACGTGTCAAAAATGTAAGTGTTTTGAGTTTTTCGAGCTAACACTTGCAGGTGTAAAAGTGAAGTAAAATCAAAAGCGCATTAAAATAAGTACATATAATTATTGGATAAAATACTCGTCAGATGGGCTTAGTTTACACAATATACTTCGCAAGCGCCCCGTATCACTACTGTAAATTGAAAATTTCTTTAATAACGGGTCGTGCTAATATTAGTAATGATATTACTAATATATATATATATATATATATATATATATATATGTATATATATATATATATATATATATATATATATATATATATATCAATATAGGCTGTAAAAAGATTATCTGGCAAACTTTTATGCTTGTATTTGTTTCTGATGTACGAAAGTAGATACAAGTAAGTATATAGTTGCCAGTCATTGTTGCTACTAGACTCTTTAATGTTTGTAGCGCCTACTCCGACGACAGCCGTATTGATGTTTTGGTTGCTGCATTACACATATTTGATCAATATTGGGTACTTGCGGTTAATTGACCATAAAATCCAAAATTTTAACCTATTTTTATGGTTTATAGCCTATTTTATTTTTAAGATATGTAGCTCTCAAAATTTTCAAAATGTTGAATATTTGTTTTAAGTTTTTCTTAATATCACTTTAAAACTGAAAGAAATTATGAATTTAGCAGGAAAAAAATTTTTTCTCCATTTCTTAGTAGTTCCAAAACGATAAAAGATAGAGAAAAATTATATACTAACTAAACTATAACTAAATACAATTTTGTTACACGTCTTACGGTGTTTTAGTTTTGAAAATCGGATGACTTGTTCTCGCGTTAGGATGAAATATGTCTACGTACCTGACTAATTTAGGAGAAACAATTTGCCACGCCTATAAAAAAATTATTCGTACAATGGTAACTAATATTTTACATCTGAATTAGCGAGTGCGTGTTTTTGGCGGCATGTTTCAATTACAAAAGCATAGCTGCACACTGAACCTCAATGACTATGACTGATATTATCATGCACTTAAGCTGGTGTCAGAACAAAATTTATGTTCCGAAACATTTTTAGTTTTTTAAGAGTATCTTCTGAAGTGATTCACCCATTTCGCGCATTTGTTCTGGAACATCAAGGCTACCATATGAAATAATTTTGTACCACTATTTATTTAATTTTATTTATAACAATATTCACCAGTTATATATTTTTAATTCCAAACAATACAAAACAAGTTCTCCGTAATTTATTATATACACAAACAATATGAAACAAGTGCCTTGTTATACATACAAAAGATATAAAATTTATATTATTATATAAATGTATATGATGTGGCATCTTAGTTCTACTTTACATAAAAGAACTTAAGCTTACTGGCAGCACAGTTGCAATGTTCGGAACGTGAATTAGCTGGATTCACCCATGGTTTCAGAACGATATTGACGTTCGAAAACATTTGTAGTTTTTTGAGAGTATGCTCTGAAGCGATTCACCCACTTCGCGCATTTGTTCTGCAACATCAAGGCTACCATGTGAAATAATTTTGTATACTATGTGTGTGAGTTTTACAGTTGGGAAATATCACTATTTATTTAATTTTACTTATAACAATATTCACCAGTTATATATTTTTTAATACAAAACAAATGCTCCGTATTTTATTATATACACAAACAATACGAAACACGTGTGTTGTTATACATACAAAAGTATAAAACAAGTTCTGTATTTTACTACACATATGTACATATAATATGATGTGGCATCTCAGTTCTACTTCACTTAAGAAATTAAACTTTCTGGCAGCGCAGTTGCTGTTTCGGAACGTGAATTAAAATTAAACCAATTCAGATTCCGAAACACGTTACTCTCTTTCGCTCTCTCTCTCACTCTCTAAAACAGAAACGTCAAACTACATATAAAAAAAACATGTTTCCGAACTTGAAATTCGTTCTGAAACCATTGGTGAATCCAGCTTTAAAATTAAACCAATTCGTGTTTCGAAACAAATTACTCTCTTTCGCTCTCTCTCTCTCTCTCTCTCTCTCTAAAAGAGCAAAAAGCTGAAACACGTAGCCGCAAGCGCAAAACATCAAAGGTTGTTATGTTTCTTTTAACTATGTATATCATACATACATCTATAACTTTTTTGTTTGAAAAGATTTCTAAACAAAATAAATTTTGTGTAATTGCCCAATTTGTAGCTATGTTAGTAGCAGAAAGAAATTTTTATAACTTTGGAAATTAACATTTTTTATTTATTTTTAAATAGTTCACATTTTCCAAAGTCCTCCTACTTAAGAGCATAGCTTCTAAAGTTCGTAAGAAGACTAACTTATAGTCCAAACTCCCCTCTACGCTCTTGTACCACATTGTATACCAGAGCAGTTTTTCCGGTAAAAGGTCGAATATTTTTTGAGTAAAAAATGTGTTTTCTGTTGTGCTCATATTTGAAGTACTTTTTGTCAAATCGCTTATATGAAAGACGGATTTTAGATGGAAAAGTACTTTTAGTTTTCAACTTAACTTACCCTAATAAAAGAGGTATAAATAGTTTTTTTTTTCGGAATTGCTTGGCAGTAATGTATATGTTTATATTCACAACTGTGTCTAATAAGGAACATATATCATCTAATTATGGTAAAAACCATTGATATATAACAAGTGCTGTCACAGGTAGAAGTACAAAATCAAAATCCATTAATAATTAAAAGGAATATTCCTGTAAAAAGGAAGGTAAGGGTGCATTGGTACGTATTTATTGTTTGTGCTGTCCTCTCGTCCTTCGTATGAGGGCCTGTGTACGTGTTCGTTTCTTGATTTTTTCGTTGTTTATTTGCCAGTAATGTTATTTAAGGTAATGTCTTCATAACTGTTATTCATTACAATTTCAACAATGGCTAAGTACGCTCATAAATTGTTTACACGATATTGAATTGCATATACTAAGTAATCAAATTTTAATAATATGCAATACAGAAGAAATTGAACCAGAAAGCAAAAAATTATAAATTTTTTAAAGAGATTGAAAGCACGCTATATTGAATGCTCTTATAACAAGAAAAGGATTTACGAACTCAACCATAAATGGTTTTAGAGGAACTTGTGTTCGATATTATATATTATTATATAACTAACACAAAATAACAAAACGAGAATTGGGATAATTGAAGCAGTAATAGAAGCAAGCCCAAGTCGAACAAAAAGGATTTTGAAAAATATTCCTACACCAAATGAAGACAAGAAGTTCACCTCAGAAAAGGGAGTTACTTGGAATATAAGGAATCGCGCAAAAGGATCAATAAAAAGGATTCTGGTATTTTCCCAGAGAATAGGAATTTATAGTCTCTGTCAAAAAAGAATGTTTACCTCCACAAACTGCTATACTGTCACTTCCACTTCAGCAGAAATTAAATTGCAAGATCTTCTTGAACACATTACCGAACGGTTGTTAAAAACGCTTGATGATGATCGCTTGAAAAAACTTGGAAATGCCAGCATTACTCTAATTTCTAAATGGGGATGTGATGGGTCTTCTGGTCAAAGACAATGCAAGCAATATAATGCCGAAGATACATCAGATGCTTACTTATTTGTGGTATATTTCGTTTCATTGCGCTTAACAAAAAGTTACACCGGGCAGGGATGCCAGTGGACAGAATGTCATTCAAGTAATAAAATATATATTTTTTTATTACAAAAAATTATAGCAGTTTTCTTATTTTAACATTTGAATGCCTTACGAAATATCGTCAAAATCGGTCAAATATCGCCATAATATTTTATAATGAAATTTTTTGCTAATATTCTGTTTTAATTTCATTAATACAAATATTGTTATATGTACATATATTCAAAATAATCCTTACAAAAATTTAAAAAAACATTTCACATCAAATAATATTAAAGTAAATTGGTTAGATATTGCAGAAAACAATTCTCAAAAAACATAAAAAAACTATACAATACTTCAGTGCTGAGATCGAAATAAAAAATTAAAAAGTAATAAAAACCATTTAGCACACATACATATCAAGTATCGAGTCAAAATTTTCGTACTTGAAATTTTCTTCATAATTATTGTTGTTTGCATCTTTATTGTGTTACATTTCTTTTGAACATATCTTCAGTTGGAGCGAATGTGTTACAACATATATATACAGTTTTTTACATTCATAAACGATATTATTAAAAGTAAAGAATTCAGAAGTTCGTACTGAATTTTATTTCTCAATATAGTTTTAACGGGGTTAATATACCTTTTGCATTCACACTTAAATATCTTCCCAAATAACCTTGGCAATGAAAGCGACGCGCATAGTTCGCACCAACAAATACAAGAAATGGAACGTCCGTACCAAGGAGCGTATGATTAGGCGACTATTGTCGCCTAATCATACTATTGTAAATTGTAAAATAATTACAATAGAATATGCTATAAACACAACTGGGACGAACGACGAATTTTTCGTAACAAATACACACAATATGTTCGTTGGACGAAATACGTCGTGCACAACGAACTTTGCGATAGGTTTATTTATATTTGTTGCGCCGACGAATGACGAATAAATTAATGCAGACTGGCCGTTTTTCTTTTACATTTTTAGTGTATAGCAAATAAGGTAACTTTTTGCTTAAGGAAATGTTTTCTTCTTTATTTACAACACATAAATTCAATTCTTAATTATATAAAATATTGTTTTAATTAATTTTTCATATTAATGTTCTTTTGTTATTGATATACGGTCTCATGTAATATGTTTCTGTTTATGTTTTTCCAATATTTTATTTATTTATGTATCTAATGCCTAATAAATCAGTGGATATTTAAATGTAACTGCCTGTTCGCCGATGTCGAAAGCTATCGTTCGTTCGAATAAATAGCATTTAAAACAAAAACAATTTTCAAAACTTGTTTTTGTTTTGAATGTTATTTATTCGAACGAACGATAGCTTTCGACATCGGCGAACAGGCAGTAAATTTAGTTAATTTTGATGAATATTTAAACTCTATTTAAATAGGCTTTCACGATGAAATATGTAAACAAAAGTCGCCATTGTTCAGAAAACAGATGTTTTGCTTATGATTCAAAGTATTTCAAGTGTTGTACATGAAATTATTTTAAGTTTTTCAATTGTGCTAAAAGTCTATTTGTACAACAAATATTCTTTTATTGATTTCCGAAGTTATTCTATTAATAATTAACTTTATTTAAGCAGCCTTTTAAGATTTGTTAGCAAATTTTCTTCAACATAACAATGTTTTCTTCTTGTTAAAAGAAACAAAAGCAAAGTCACATGTTTACTGTGCTCGATTTAAATTACATTTAAATGGTCAATGAGGAGCATTTAAGTCTTATTTAAGTTTGCGGTGAAAAACGAAGTTTGGTATTTAAAGTTAAATTACATATAAATACTGATTTAATGGGCTTGTACATCAGCATTAGCAGCTGTTATATTCGCTCTAATTGTTACTTATTCGACGAATTTACGCAACGAATTCATTATGATAAGTTCGTCGTGCTGTACGAAGTTCGTCCCAATTGTGTTTATACCATTATAAAGCTATGCACATACGATTCGCAGATCTTGCAATATTGTAAGAAAAATTTGCAGAAAATTTCTAACAACCGTCTGAACCTACAATTTTTGTCTTGCAAGGTTGTCAGGAAAAGCATTGTCGGTACATTGGAAGACAAAAATATTCTTAGACATCTCACAACCATATGAACATTCTTTTTTGTGATTGTCAGCTAATTTTATTGTCTGGTGTGCTAAAACTATACGTCTGCCAATGGCACCATTGTCAGAAAAATATTTATACTGGCAATGCTATTCATATATGTAGATAAGCAAATAAAAGGTTTATAATGTCTTGCAATGCATCTGGCAATTTTTTCCATACAACAGTCTGACAATCGTTTGAACACACAATTTTTGTTGGCAGAAAAAATTATGGTCTTAAGCTGGATTCACCCATGGTTTCAGAACGATATTGACGTTTGACAACATTTCTAGTTTTTAGAGAGTATGTTCTGAAGCGATTCACCAACTTCGCGCATTTGTTCTGCAACATCAAGGCTACCATGTGAAATAATTTTGTAAACTATGTGTGTGAGTTTTACAATTGGGCAATATCACTATTTAGTGATATTTAGCATAACAAGTTTTATTATATACACAAATTTTATTATATACACAAACAATAGGAAACAATTGTGTTGTTATACATACAAAAGTATAAAACCAGTTCTGTATTTTACTATACATATCTACATATAATATGCTGGGGCATCTCAGTTCTACTTCACTTAAGAAATTAAACTTTCTGGCAGCGCAGTTGCAATGTTTCGGAACGTGAATTAAAATTAAACCAATTCAGGTTCCGAAACACGTTTTTTTTATTTATTTATTTATTTATTTATTTATTTATTTGTCTATGGATAATGATCCTTACAGACAGTTAAATTGTACACATAAATTTTTTAAACATTAGTATAAAACATAAAATAATAATAATATCTACAAAAGTTTAGTACAAAATTATGACTTTAGATAAATTAATATTTTATTTTTTATTGTACTGTGGCTTGAAGAAAAATCAATAAATTTATAAAATTTGTTGAACTCGTGGCACATCGTTCTCAAAGGATCACCATTGGCATAATTTTCTCTGAAAAATTTAACTGATAGTGGACAAAAATAACGTGAAGGACGTTGTGGGACATTAAAAGTTATATCGTTGATTAAAAAACCAGAGCTTACATCGCCAATAATTATGTTGAAAATAAACGATATGTTCAGCACAGTTCTACGACTTTTTAGAGTTGGCAGCTTGATAAGGGAAAGTCTAGCGGAATATGATGGTAAATTCATTGGGTTAAAGTTTAACCCACGAAGACAAAAAATAAGAAACTGTTTTTGTACAGATTCGATAGCGTCAGAATGTGTTTTATATATAGGGTCCCATATTACCGATCCGTACTCCAAAACTTCATACAAGAAGGAAAGCCAGTTATTTTTCGCTTGGAATTGACAAATTTGAAAAATGACCTTGGATTACGTTTAAAATTATATTTCATTCTGTTTATATAGTTATCATAACATGTCTTATTAAGCGAAACGTATCCAGAGCGGCTAATCGAATACTTTAGATAGTCTGCAGGGGAACCAGACTGTTTAAATTTATTAAAGCACTTATTATACCCTTCACAAAAATGTGAAAGGGTATATTTAGGTTTGTCATTCCGTGTGTAATTTCTTCGATATCAATATGCGACCCCATAAAGTATATATATTTCGGATCCTTATGAATAGCGATGACGATTGAGCGATGTCCGTCTGTCCCTCTGTCTGTACGTGAAATCGGTTTTCCCAAGCCCCCAGAAGAGCTAGAGACTTCATTCTTGGACTGATCGATTGGAAGTGAGCTAACTTAGAGTGGTATTGAAATTCAGAAAACGGAAGGACGGTTCCAGAGCTGGGAAGCTTACACCTATTTCTCGACGCAAAATTAACACCAAAAACCGATTATTTTTTTGCTTATTTAAAAATTGAACCGATTTCATGCATTGGGACTCCTCAATTGTCCATTTAAAACTTAAAAAAAAGAAAATCCAGGGATGGGAAATTAAATTTTTTTTTGGTACATTTAGTGTTTTGTGGTACATATAATAACTAAAATGTTTAAAAACTTAAAGTTTTTCTTAAATAAAACCGTTTTTGGTGTAATGAAGATTTGCATCGATGAAAAAAAATTAAAAAATTTAAAGTTCCCATCCAGGGTTAGGAAACTCAAATTTTTTTTATACAATAAGCTAACCAAAAATCAACTGACGTCATTTTTCCTGGTTAAAATTACTTTTTATTTCGGCAAAACGAAATTGGTATTAAAAATTAAAATAAATAAAAATTTCGATTCCAGGGTTCGGTACTGCAATATTTTGTAGTACATGAAAGTAACGAAAGTAGTAATAAATTTGTAATTTTTCTTATATAAAACCGCTTTATACATCATGAAGACTTCCATTGGTAGCAAATAATTTAAAAAAATTCAATTTTCGTTTCCAGGGATCGGAAATTGAATATTTTTTTTATACATTCGGTATTTTGTGGTACATATAATAAGTAAAATGTTTAAAAATTTAAAGTTTTTCTTAGATAAAACCGTTTTATACATCAGGAAGATTTGCATAAATGGAAAAAAAATTATAAAATTTAAAAATTCTTATCCAGGGTTAGGAAATATTAATATTTTTTGTACATTAAAAAAACTAAAAATCAACTAACGTCGTTTTATTCTGATTAAAATTAATTTTTGTCCTGGTAGAACAGAATCGGTATCAAAATTAAAAAAAAAAACAAATTTCCAATCCAGGGCTCGAAAACTGATATATATTGTACTACAAGAGAGTGACAGAAATGGTTACAAATTTGTAGTTTTTCTTAAATAAAACCACTTTATACATCATGAAGACTTGTATGGGTAAAAAATTATTTTAAAAAGTTTTAATTTTCGCTTCCAGGGATCGGAAATTGAAATATTTTTTGGGCACATTCGGTATTTTGTAATACATATAATGACTAAAATATATAAATATGTTAAGTTTTTCTTAAATAAAACCGATTTTGGTAACAT
This sequence comes from Linnaemya vulpina, assembly GCA_963675445.1. Classification (NCBI taxonomy): domain Eukaryota; kingdom Metazoa; phylum Arthropoda; class Insecta; order Diptera; family Tachinidae; genus Linnaemya; species Linnaemya vulpina. Next base: position 52,392,552 of record OY776277.1, read on the forward strand.
GAAGATTTGCACGGATGAAAAAATATTTTTAGGTTTAAAGTTCCCATCCAGGGTTAGGAAATTTGAATTTTTTAATACAATAACATAACCAATAATCAATTAACGTCGTTTCTTCTTGGTTAAAATAATTTTTTATTCTGGCAAAATAAATTTGGTATCAAAAATTTAAAAAAATCAAAATTTCGTTTCCAGTGTTGGATACTGCAATGTTTTGTAGTACATGAAAGTGACAAAAATTGTTACAAATGTTAGTTCTTCTTATATAAAACCGCTTTATTTATTTATTTTTTTTGTACATTCGGTATTTTGTGATACATATGGTAACTAATATGTTTTTGGTATCATTAAGATTTGCACTGATTAAAATAAATTTAAAAATTTAAAGTTCCCAAATTTCAAATTTTTTTATACAATACATAACCAAATATCAATTAATGTCGTTTTTTTCCAAGTTAAAATTGTTTTTTATTTCGGCGAAACAAAATTGGTATTAAAAATTAAAAAAAAATAAAAATTTTGATTCCAGGGTTGGATACTGCAATATTTTCTATAACATGAACGTTACCAAAATGGTTAAAAATTTGTACTTCTGCTAAATAAAACCGCTTTACACATTGTGCTAAAAAAAATTTTAAAAATTAAAATTTCTTTTCCAAGGGTGGGAAATTTGGAATATTTTTTTAAGTAACCAAAAAACGCAACTGAAGTTATTTTTATTTTTTGCTAACTGAAACTATTTTATAAGTTAGAAAGCAGACGTACGTTAGTGAAGGGTATATAAGAGTCGGCACAGCCGAATATAGCACTTTTACTTGTTATTTTTTATAACTGTTAATTTTTATGTTTTTACATGAATTCCGGGTTTACTACTATTTTTCTCCCCAAAAAAAGGATTTAATTTATTAATTGTTAAATATTGTTAAATGAGTGATCAGTTCTGTGCGTAAAATTGAAGCAGTATGTTCAAAATGTAAAGTGAAATATTTTGTGATTTTATTTATTTCTAATTCCATAAATCGTGATTTATATGTATGTATGTAAGTTTTAAAACAATAATGATAATATACACTACTTAATGTTGATTTAACAAATATCATCTCACCGAACGTCTGCATGGATATCAATCTAGATGACATCCACGCAATGAAAAGATTAAAATATTTCCAAGCTTTTTTTCAGGCTTTATCAGGTAACTCATATATATTTAACATATACATACATACTATAAAAATATCCATAATATTTAATTAAAAATATTTTGCTAACAGATGCTTGCCGATCACTTGGCTCAGATGATGTGGAGAGAGCCATAAGAAATTCCTTATAAATTGTAAAAAAAGAGTAATCACCGCAGAATGTAAGCGTAATTAGAAATTATCTATTCCTCTAAAAAAAACATTTTATAAAAATAAATAAAAAAATTATGAAACTTTTTATTTATGTTGACCTACAGTTGATTGGCATATACATAATTAGTTAAAGGCTAATTATATTTAGATAACTTTTAACTAACTACAAATCAAACAGCTTTTAGTTGACGTAAAAAAACTAATTTTATGTTAGTTGAAATGTTTGCAGAGCCGGAGAATTGATTACTCGTATAGGCCATCGCAGTATTAAAATAGTCAGTTAGCTTCATAAAAAATAATCTAGGCATCAGTCACAATTAGTTGAGCAAAAATGTATATAAAGTTAGATGAAAGTTAACTGAATTGCCTGTAGGGTAGTGTATGTGTGTTTGTAAAATTAGTTTTTGCTCCCGACACTTTTCATTGCACGTAAAGCTTTGTTTACCATGAAATATCTTAATATTTATATAAACAGAAACTAAATCTGAATGCATGAAGAAAACATGTAAACATACCGTAAAGGCAAAAAAAGAAGAAGAACAACCAACAATTCAAATCAATTTACGCCTGAGTGTGTATAGCACTTTTAGTTATGATTTAATATAAAAAGGTTTTACATCATTAAAAAAAGTACTAAATGCATAATTAATATTGTATCACTGTGTAATAATATATTTATGTATGTACATACACACCAATTTGTGCTACCTTTTACATTTCATTTTAACATCAGTGTAACAAAAATCAACAGTTAGAGTAGAGTCATTAAATTAGGCCATTTTTTATACACTTCACAAAATGTGAAAGGGTATAATTAGGTTTGATATTCCGTGTGTAATTTCTTCGATATCAATATGCGACCCCATAAAGTCTATATATTCTGAATTCTTATGAATATCGATGAGGATTTAGCGATGTCCGTCTGTCTGTACGTGAAATCGGTTTTCCCAAGCTCCCAGAAGAGCTAGAGACTTCATTCTTGAACTGATCGATTGGAAGTGAGCTAACTTAGAGTGGGAAGCTTACACCTATTTCTTGACGCAAAATTAACACCAAAACCGATTATTTATTTGCTTATTTGAAAATTGAACCTATTTCATGCTTTTGGACTCCTCAATTGTCCATTTAAAACTAAAAAAAAAAAAATTCCAGGGATGGGAAGTAAATTTTTTTTTAATTTGGTATTTTGTGGTACATATAATAACTAAAATGTTTAAAAATTTTGAGTTTTCTTTAGATAAAACCGTTTTTGGTATCATGAAGATTTGCATCGATGAAAAAAAATTTAAAAATGTAAAGTTCCCATCCAGGGTTAGGAAATTTAAGTTTTTCATGCATTAACATAACCAAAAATGAACTAACTAAACCAACTGACGTCGTGTTTCCTGGTTAAATTTATTTTTTATTTCGGAAAAACATAATTGGTATCAAAAATAAAAAAAAAAAAAATCAATATTTCGATTCCGGGGTTGGATACTGCAATATTTTGTAGTACATGAAAGTGACAAAAATGGTTACAAATTTGTAGCTTTTCTTAAATAAAACCGCTTTATACATCATGAAGACTTCCATTGGTAAGAAATAATTTATAAAAATAAAATTTTCGCTTCCAGGGATCGGAAATTGAATCTTTTTTTTAGGACATTCGGTATTTCGTGGTACATATAATAACTAAAATGTTTAAAAATGTTAAGTGTTTCTTAAATAAAACCATTTTATACATCAGGAAAATTTGCAAAGATGGAAAAAAAATTTTAAGTTAAAAATTCTCATCCAGGGTTAGGAAATTTAAGCTTTTCATACATTAACATAACAAAAATGAACTAACTTCGTTCTTTCCTGGTAAAGATTATTTTCTATTCTGGCAAAACAAAATTGGTATCAAAAATTAAAAAAAATCATAATGTCGATTCCAGGATTGGATACCGCAAGATTTTGTAGTACATGAAAGTGACAAAAATTGTTACAAATTTGTAGTTTTTCGTAAATAAAACCGCTTTATACATCATGAAGACTTCCCTTGGTAAAAAATAGTTTAAAAAAATTAAATTTTTGCTTCCAGGAATCGGAAATTGAATTTTTTTTTGTACATTCGGTATTTCGTAGTATATGTACTAAAATATTTAAAAATGTTAAGTTTTTCTTAAATAAAACTGTTTTATACATCATGAAGGTTTGCATTAATGAAAAAAATTTTCGCTTCCTGGGGTGGGAAATTGAAATTTTATATAAATCAAAGGGCAACTAACGCAGTTTTTTAAAAAATTAAAACTAAGTTTTAATTCAGGAAAAGACAAAATTAATATGAAGCATTTAAAAAAATTTAAATTTCGATTCCAATATTTTGTATAACATGAAAGTTGCCAAAATAGTTTAAAATTTGTAGTTTTGCTTAAATAAAACCGCTTTACACATTATGAAGACTTGTATTGATACAAAACACTTGAAAATTTAAAATTTCGTTTCCAGGCGTGGGAAATTTTGAATATTTTTTTATTTTTAAAAGCAACCAATATATGCAACTGAAGCTGTTTTTATTGCACTTATAAATTAGAAAGCACAAAACTGGTACTTAAAAATATGTGTAATGCCCGACGTACGTTGGTGAAGGGTATATAAGATTCGGCACAGCCGAATATAGCACTTTTACTTGTTACATATTATATTTTAATCAAATGAAGTAATATAATAATTCATATTTAAATAAATCACTTGAAAAAACATGTATTAATAGCGGAAGTGTTTTACATCATATAATTACAGAAGTATTTATAAAAAAAAGTTACATATGTAAACGGTCAAATGTTTTATGGCAGTCTTTGCAAAAAATGGGAACTCTGAAACCTTTCAACACCGTCTTTAAAGTCAATTTAGTAAAGCTCCAATGAAATGCATATATACCTTTCATTAAGTTACGACAGTATGTCGAAATCAAATTTCTTACGATTGATTTGAAATCTGAAAATTTAGCATTTTTGCTTGACATTACTTAAGAAAAAATGGGTTTTACATAGTACGTATCTATGTGAATTTTTCTAAACAAAATCAATTTTTATTTATGTCCCCAAAAGATTAAAAAAAGATATTTACATACATATATTTACAATTTCACTTCCTTGCTTTATTGACATTAATATAAACTAATGAAATAAAAACTCTTTTGAAATTTGTGTGTTTAGAAAACAGGCCTTAATGTTTTCTTATATTATGTAAAAAAATTAATTATGAAATATAACTGATAGCTTGTTAGCAAAATTGGAACCGAAGAAGTATATTTTTTAAATATAAAATATTATATATGAATATTTGTATGAAGTTATGCATATTTACGGAATTCCGCATGCCTGTTCCACTGTATATCAAATTGGTAGCTATGGCACAGATTAAGAAATCGGATAGCACTCATGATATAAAGACGGAAAAGTGTTAGTATATTGATAACTTTTAAATAAATTTTGGAGTGCATATCTTCGAGCTTCATATCGTCAAACTTGTTTCTGCAAGTCACTCCTGTTTCTTTCGATTTAGTTGTGCTAAATTTTCCGGAATTAAAAAATATCTCTGATGATGGTGCATCAGCTGTCATTATTTTTCTTTATACTGCAGCTCAAGCCAGTATAAAGAAAAAAAGTGAGAGAAAATAGCTTGAATGTAAAGTGAAGTTTAATAGATATTGGTTACAGCTTCTATGAAGCACTTTTCTAGCCTATGTTATCGACCTGATTAGCATGGCAGGGTCGGCAATATGATACAGCAGCGTCAATGTAACAACACATAAGTAAGGAGGAAAGGATTTACATTATTTGTACGATGAACCACAAAAAAAATACGTATAAGTTGATCGTATAGACATTGGAAACCAATGAAGCCAATGAGAAATTCAAAAAAGTGTATTAATTATGTTAGTGTGACCCTTGTTTTATAATTAATATACATATTTTCTTCCTCTAGTCTTAGTAAGACTTGACTCAGGAAAAACCTTTCATTTCCCTTCTACCTTGGAGTCAGACAGGTCGTATCCAATCCCTGGTAGAGGAGACCTTATTAAGAAATATTTTCTCTATCAAACCGGTGGTGGCACACCTTAATTTCGTGTGTTGCAGTTTGACTATTTTCTTCGTGTGCTATTTTGCTCCAATTATACTTAGACTAAATTTACTTCAAAATTATTTTTAATATAAATATATTGTATTCCTTCTACCTTGGAGTATTTATCAAGACGTTTTGAATTAAAACACGTTACGAACTATGGCCTAACAATCTTAATTGCGTTTAATACAAATAAAACGTAATTTTATTGGGGTAAGAGTAAAATTGTTCGTGTGTCTGTTTTGGAACTGGGTAGTTAAAGCCACAAATTATGGGGGAAATCTTTAATATCATGGTACTGCTCATTAAAGACTAACATTTGCTTTCTACATTAAAGACTAACATTGCTTACTACATAAAGAAGTTTTTTAGACTCAATTCATCAAAATGTAATTAATAATCTCTATCCAAATATATACGATTTAACTCGCAAAACTCCGATATACATATAGAATTGTGGTTTCATTGTTGCTTTAGAAAAATCCAAGAATTTTTCTATACTGGAAATATATATTTGTTCAGTCCAATTATATCGTATGGAGGTAAGAATTGGTAAAACAAATATGGAAAAGGTTGTTTCTAAAGGCCATCGCTGTAACTTTCTCCTGATGTTAACCCTAGAACTGTCACAACCTAAGACATTTAACTTTCAAAACAACTGATTCTCATATACTAACAGGCTCTCAGAAATAGTTAGGAAAGCTTTTAGGCCTCAAAACGTGAAACTCTAATTTTTTAACTGTGTTGAACCGATAACTTTACATATTTTGATAACTATCGACTTTCCTAACTGTTACAAAAACAACAATCGGATATAGTACTTATATTATACACGTACAAAATATTGGAAATATTATACCTTTCGACGAAAATATGCTTGTGTTACCGGATTTTAAATATATTGTAGTGCTCATAGACATAGTAAACAAGCTTAAGCTTGCATATTGTTGCTGTTTTAAGGGAAAATCGTATGGAAAAGCGTCGACTTTTGCGCTGAACTATTGTTTAATGTTAAAAAAAATATTTTGGAAAACCTGCACAATTACTATGTATAAGCAGAGGTTGATCTGGGTCTTACTCTTGACGGCATATATGAAATAGAATTCAATTATGTTTAATACTGCTGCAACAAAAATAAAAAGTGACACTGTTATAAAGGATTTTAAAATTTTAAAACGAAGGATAGGAAGAGAAAAATTGTATGGTGAATTGTTTCTAATAACGATCTAATATTACACCCTTTATTGTTACTTTCGTTATTTCCATGAAGGTGTTAACAAATTTAAAATAGACATAGTCAATTTAAGTTTACGATATCAATATATTATATAACATTTATAGGGATGTTAATTTTTAATGGCGTCTAAAGACTCTAATTGATGCAACACATTCATTGGCAATACACACTAGTATATCGTTTCGTCCATGGATACATTAAGAATGTTGCTTTGGATTATTGTAACAATCATCCCCTTATTAAAAGGGATGTTTTATAATATAATGCTGGTGGCTGGAAAATAAAACATTCTCTAAAGAACAAAATGGAATTTTTAATGTTATATTATCTGAGTTAACTCGTAATATTGCACACATCTCCCGTGTACTGTAAAAGTGCCATAACTAAAACAAAAGCATATAATTAAAAGCAATAAAAAGTTCAAGTCTTAAGGTACGTTCACACTTGCTATATATGTCCAAAGGCTAATCACAAAGCACTGATGAAAAATATTTTGATTCAGATGAGTGTTTATTAAATAAAATAGTTTCATACATCACTAACAGATAAAGTCAGATAATCCGATATTATTAGAAACTGTTTGACTTAATAAACATGTGTCTGTGTTAAAAGGTTTTCTATTAGTATTTATTGGTTACGGGTTTTCGTGCAAATAGTTGGCAAGTGTGAACGTAGCTTTAAACATACGAGTATATAAATATCAGTCAAGAGTTAAGTGCATGTAGAAGCTCTTTCAATGTCAACATATCGTATAGTTCCGCAGTATTGACTCAAAACCCAATATTTGTAATCTTTCCCTCTTGTCCTTTATTTTTATTTCTTATAAATATAATTCTACAATATATATACGCCGACTTAATGATTATTTTATTCAATTATACTGACTCATATTTCATTATTATGAAGATTATATATATATAAATAATATTTATAAAATAATGATATAATATAAAATAATATAAAAAATAATTCTGTGCAACCAAAACGTACATTTGCAACAACAAAACATTCAAGAAATCCTTACCACCTGCAAAGATTTACAGTTCTATTAAAAATTGTTGAATATCTTAACACTGAATAATCTAAAAATATATGGAATATGGAAATATCATTAATGTGCTTAAACCATATGGTTATCTATTATATATTCTCAAGGCTTATAGGAATGGATATAGATGGTCATGCAATCAACAAATCTGGATTAACTTTGATGTTGGTTTTGAGAAATCACTTCTACTCAGGCTACCAATGTCCCTCAGTTGAATTTAAATGCAAGTAACAGAAAATGTTCTTTCATTATATGAGTGATTCCACGTCAAAGAGTTAGACACGATAGCTTTCGATTTTAATGGAATTCGGTCAAAGGCTCTATTTTGTTGTTATTAATATTTATACTAATGTATATATATATATATATATATATATATATATATATATACAACAATATATATATATATATATATATATATATATCTATATATATATATATATATATATATATATACAACAATATATATATATATATATATATATATATATATATATACAACAATATATATATATATATATATATACATACATTATATATATATATATATATATATATATATATATATACATACACTATATATATATATATATATATATATATACATATGTATGTATACAACAATATATATATATATATATATATATATATTTATATATTATATATATATATATATATATATATATATATATATATATATATTATATATATATATATATATATATATATATTATATATATATATATATATATATATATAATAGTTTAGAAAGAAAAAATATTATACCTTAAATAGTAAAAAGCGCATCCTTTAAAATTTGGGGATCTACAAATAAATATTCGGCCACATATATATTTACGTTCCTTAATTTAGTCCACTTATATTATAGCCCTAAATTTTGCTTTTAACCTAAGAGAAGAATAATTTTTGTATATTAAATGGTTTCTGAATTTTTGAAAAACAAGATGAACAAGTTCTTAGAGGCTATGAAATTAAGAATATGACATAACCTCTGCACAAGTAGTTTTTAATTAGTATATGTGCTAAATGGAACGAAAGAGAATTTCATCCAAATTCAAAGGGATCGTGTCCAACTTCTTGTCGATTTGACATAGTATTAGCCCTAATTACATAAATTTATTTATAGTAACATTTTTACTTACTGTTTTGTGTTTACAATTAGAAATCAAGTTTTCTAAAGGAAGCTACAAATTAAAATATTTTAGAAAATTTTACATATGTTAAGTAATTGCAAGTATTTAAAGCTATTAAATATGTTTATTACTATTTTTGTTAAGCTTAGGATAAGTAGTAATCAAATATCACGTATGAAGTAAATGAATTAATTAGCAAAATACCTAGTACATCAGGGACACAGAAAGCCGAAGCGATTGGAGGTGATGTAAAAACTATAAGTATCTAGATACTCGACACTTCACATAATAGCAGTAGATAATCAAATTATTTAAGATATGCATGTGCATATGATATAAATGATTTTTAAAAAATCAAGAATTTTATTTAATGCAACCTCGGTCAAAATATATATTTGGCGCTACACCAGCCTGGCTTCTGTAGTTTGTGCGAAGTCTCCACATGAAGAAGAAATTGTTATAGGATGATCTATAGAATAATACGTTGGTTATTATCCATATCTAACAAAAGTACATACAATAAAAACACATTTTTTTTACTGATTCTACGTTTCCGAGAATGACAAACGTGTTATTGATCCGACGAGATCTCACATTAGAATAGAGGCACTGCGATTTGACATAGTGAAATCAATATCAAGATAAGATAATCGGCTAAGATCGAGAAATATTCTTATATGAATATTTCTTTCATTGAAATAGTTAAAAATTCCAGAAAATACGCTTGTGCCTGTGCTTTATATATGATTATATATGTGCTTTATATATGATATAGTGTAAGTTTGTGTAGATAAGTTTTTATTATTTGGAATGTTCTTGTACGACTGTTATATGTAAAAAGCAGTTATTTATTAATATCATTGGATAGAAACAAATATATACTTGAAATCGCATTATTTTCATCGTAATATATACAATTTTCCAAAAAAATTGTACTGCATATACCTACATACTACATCACTAGTTTAAGTTGATAATTTTGGAGGGGAAAGTGTTCATTTACTTTTTGTTATTATTGAGAAAAATTTCATAAAATTTCTTCTTACTCTCTAGTTGATGGATAGTAATAGGAAAGTAAATGAACAGAGCTAAGTATTTTTACATAAGCCAGGAATATCTTTGCAGACGACAAAACAATTGGGGTATTCACACTTCGTGCTATTTAGTCATATTGTCATAAAATTATAAAATTTTAGACTAGTTGAAAAAAGTTGTTATACGGTATATAAAAATGTCATAAAATAATAGCACTCTTTTAGGTATGTTTTTGTGTTGTCATAAAATGCTCTAGAGATCTGAGTCGAACGACTAAAAATCTTTAGCCGAGACGACGATTGTATATGTTTGCCGCCGTTAGTTACATATGGTTCACGTCTAAGAAACGGTTAAAAAATTTTTCATACCTATATGTCGGTACATTAAATCACATTTTTAAAACATAAAATATATTAAAAGACCACTAAATCCCAAAAACTAAATATATACAAGTGAACAATTTTTCTCGTTTAACTTACGTAGCTGGCAGTCACTGAACGTTTTTCCGTATACCGCCGCAAAAAGAAATTTATTCAGCTCATAACAAGGCATCAGCTGTTAGAGTTTATATATGCAAATTTATTAGCAGACCAAGTTATGACGGGTTGTTCACACTTGTAATTTTTCCCGTGCGATTATTTTATAACTTATGACTCTATGACTACAGTCATATGAAATATAAATTAAATATCCCAGAAAAATTTACTTCAAATCCTAATACGGCACCTGCGGTATAACTAATTAATTTCATAACATTCTTAAGAATTGTTTCTATGTATAACATAATAGGACTTTCTTCGAAATTTTTATTTTCTTTTGCAAAGCAATTATAACGTTTAATCTTCGAAAAGATTCTTAATCAAACTTAAAATTCATATGAAATATCAGATCTTGTCGAATGCCATTTCTTGCATACTCTAATATGTTAGACAAAAAGGAAAAGTGAATCTATCGTTTATACTTGTCCCATACTCGAAATTTTGAATTTGTCGGCGATTTAAACTGTTTTACAAGCCCTTTCATAAACATTCAAAAACTTTTACAAAAATTATGTTATTTGCTCCATTCGGTAATTTGAAATAATTTTGAAATTTTTTAGCTCGACGCTCTACATCTGAATTCACGGTGGCGGCTAATGTATGCGATTAGCAGCAAACGTACATTAGTACATAAAACAATCCATACAATATATTTCCCACTTTTTAGGCGGGTTGTGTTTTATGAGTAATTTTCACAAGCAATTTCTTCGTTAGACAACAAATCACTGTTGACAAAATTGTTTTCCATATCCCAAAAATTCTTTATTAATACACACAGTTAAGGACCACCACGACATCAAACCAAAAAAATACTCTGCTCCGAATATCACACATTTATCACCTGCTCACTTGTTATTTTGGGAACGGGTTGCTTAGTATTTTATTTACCACGGAGTTCTCAACATTTTCAGTGATTGATGATCCAGTAGGTAACTCCTTTATTTACATTTATTCCTATTTGTTAAATGATTTAGAGTCCATTTTTGTTGATTATAAATGAATTAGTAGCCAATCAATAAGCTGCTGCTGATTTCCAATTATTTTTGAAGCAAGAGCATGTGAGTTTATACCATATCTTAAACGACTCAATCCAAAAGCAGTTATTGAAAAAATAAAGTTCTTTATGTGTTTTTAAAAATGTAAGACCTTGCCAAAACGAAATTTCAACCATGGCCTCTTCATAGTTTGTTTCGTATAATTCCAGTGAGAGCAATGATATCGAAGACAACATCTCCCAGACTGGCACGCGGTGAATCTTTTCTACTTTTTTTAAATTAAAGTTGTCATTTATATCTTTCGAGAATAGTGAAAAGGAATTTGGCGATCATGCGATCACTACTTATAGATTCACTGCTGCCTATTCCTTCCCTTATGGATTGGGCCTCTTTGAAGGCATCCTTGAGTTTCTCAACAAACTCAGAGCGAACAGATAGTTCAGCCTGATTTAAGTAAACCATCCAACTCCAAGCTCCTCATCATTGCGATAAGTATTATTGGTGCCATTTTAATGTATCTGGAGGGTTACTATGTATTCCTATTCGAATCGAAAGTGCTTTCGAAAAGAATTTCCGAATCGAATGGTAAATCGTGTTGTGTTTACAATTTTGAGGGAAATTTTATGTAATGGAATACTTTTTGGCGGCACTTTGCACTGTTTTATGCAAACGTCAAACTTGTTTTAAAAAACATTTCAAGTACAAATTTACAATTAATTAAAATGGATAGTCTTTTGTTGTGGGAAAGGGATGAAGATGATTTTGTTCCAGAAGGAGTTCAAAGAAAGTCTATAAAAGATACACCAAACATTATGAATCTGAATGAAAATTCGTGAGTAATATATTTTCATAAAAGGCTCGTACCGACGATTAAAGTTATCCACATTGAAATTTTTAGGACAAGGTGGTTATCAAAATCAGATTGGCCAAGATCGCCTGTTGGGAATGTCACAGTCATATATTTCAATTTGTTTGTCAAAGATATGTGAAACAATAAAAAAAATCTTTGTTCTAAACACATTGATTTCGGAATGAGAGAAGAGAAAACAAGCAAAAGTGCTATATTCCGCTGTGCCGAATCTTATATACCCTTCACCAACGTACGTCGGGCATTACACATATTTTTGAGTACCAATTTTGTGCTTTCTAATATATAAGCGCAATAAAAACAACTACAGTTGCAAATTTTTTTGGTTACTTTTATATATAAAAAAATATTCAAAATATCCCACGCCTGGAAACGAAATTTTAATTTTTCAATTTTTTTTTTTACGAATACAAGTCTTCATAATGTGTAAACCGGTTTTATTTAGGCAAAACTACAAATTTTTAACTATTGTGGCAACTTTCATGTTATACAAAATATTGGAATCAAAATATAGATTTTTTTTAAGTACTTGATATTAATTTTGTCTTTTCCTGAATTAAGAAATAGTTTAATTAATAAAAACAAGTAAAAGTGCTATATTCGGCTGTGCTGAATCTTATATACCCTTCACTAACGTACATCTACTTTCTAACTTATACAACAGTTTCAGTTAGCAAAAAATAAAAACAACTTCAGTTGCGTTTTTCATGTTATACAAAATATTGCAGTATCCAACCCTGGAATCGAAATTTTTATTTTTTTAATTTTTAATACCAATTTAGTTTTGCCGAAATAAAAAATAGCTTTAACTTGAAAAAAACGACATTAATTGATTTTTGGTTATGTATTGTATAAAAAAAATTTTAAATTTCGGAACCCTGGATGGGAACTTTAAATTTTTAAATTTATTTTTAATCGATGCAAATCTTCATGATACCAAAAATGGTTGTATTTAAGAAAACCTTAAAATTTTTAAACATTTTAGTTACTATATGTACCACAAAATACCGAATGTGCAAAAAAAAAAATTCCCACCCCTGGAGACGAAAACTAAATTTTTTTAAATAATGTTTTACCAATGCAAGTCTTTATGATGTATAAAGCGGTTTTATATAAGAAGAACTAAAATTTTTAACAATTTTTGTCACTTTCATGTACTACAAAACATTGCATTATCCAACACTGAAAACGAAACTTTGATTTTTTAAAATATTTGATACCAAATTTGTTTTGCCAGAATAAAAAATAATTTTAACCAAGAAAAAACGACGTTAATTGATTTTTGGTTATGTTATTGTATAAAAAAATTCAAATTTCCTAACCCTGGATGGGAACTTTAAATTTAAAAATATTTTTTCATCCATGCAAATCTTCATGTTACCAAAAACGGTAAGAAATGTAATGTAAGAGAAACTTAACATATTTATATATTTTAGTCATTATATGTACCACAAAATACCAAATGTGCCCAAGAAATATTTCAATTTCCGATCCCTGGAGGCGAAAATTAAAACGTTTTAAAATAATTTTTACCCATACAAGTCTTCATGATGTATAAAGTGGTTTTATTTAAGAAAAGCTACAAATTTGTAACCATTTCTGTCACTTTCTTGTAGTACAATATATATCAGTTTCGAGCCCTGGAATCGAAATTTGTTTTTTTTTTTAATTTTGATACCAATTCTGTTCTACCAGGACAAAAATTAATTTTAATCAGGATAAAACGACGTTAGTTGATTTTTAGTTTTTTTAATGTACAAAAAATATTAATATTTCCTAACCCTGGATAAGAATTTTTAAATTTTATAATTTTTTTTTCCATCTATGCAAATCTTCCTGATGTATAAAACGGTTTTATCTAAGAAAAACTTTAAATTTTTAAACATTTTACTTATTATATGTACCACGAAATACCGAATGTGTAAAAAAAATATTCAATTTCCGATCCCTGGAATCGAAAATTGAATTTTTTTAAATTATTTGCTACCAATGGAAGTCTTCATGATGTGGAAAGCGGTTTTATTTAAGAAAAATTACAAATTTGTTACTACTTTCGTTACTTTCATGTACTAAAAAATATTGCAGTACCGAACCCTGGAATCGAAATTTTGATTTTTTTAAATTTTTAATACCAATTTCGTTTTGCCGAAATAAAAAGTAATTTTAACCAGGAAAAATGACGTCAGTTGATTTTTGGTTAGCTTACTGTATAAAAAAAATTTGAATTTCTTAACCCTGGATGGGAACTTTATATTTTTTTAATTTTTTTCTTCGATGCAAATCTTTATTACACCAAAAACGGTTTTATTTAAGAAAAACTTTAAATTTTTAAAAATTTTAGTTATTATATGTACCACAAAACACTGAATGAACAAAAAAAAAGAAATTTTAATTTCCCATCCCTGGAAAAAAAAAATTTTTTTTTAAGTTTTAAATGGACAATTGAGGAGTCCCAATGCATGAAAAAAGTTCAATTTTCAAATAAGCAAAAAAATAATCGGTTTTTGGTGTTAATTTTGCGTCGAGAAATAGGTGTAAGCTTCCCAGCTCTGGAACCGTCCTTCCGATTTTTCTGAATTTCAATACCACTCTAAGTTAGCTCACTTCCAATCGATCAGTCCAAGAATGAAGTCTCTAGCTCTTCTGGGGGCTTGGGAAAACCGATTTCACGTACAGACAGACGGACAGACGGACATCGCTCAATCGTCATCGCTATTCATAAGGATCCGAAATATATATACTTTATGGAGTCGCATATTGATATCGAAGAAATTACACACGGAATTACAAACCTAAATATACCCTTTCACATTTTTGTGAAGGGTATAAAAACTGCGTTAGTTGCCCTTTGATATTTTATAAAATTTCAATTTCCCACACCTGGAAGCGAAAAATTTTTTCATCAATGCAAATCTTCATGATGTATAAAACGGTTTTATTTAAGAAAAACTTGAAATTATTAAACATTTTAGTAATTTTATGTACCACGAAATACCGTATGTACAAAAAAAAATTCGATTTCCGATCCCTGGAAGCGAAAATTTAATTTATTTTAATATTATTTTTTACCAATGGAAGTCTTCATGATGTATAAAGCGGTTTTATTTCAGAAAAAATACAAATTTGTAACCACTTTCGTTACTTTCATGTACTACAAAATATTGCAGTATCGAACCCTGGAATCGATATTATGATTATTTTAAAATTTTCGATACCAATTTTGTTCTGCCAGAATAAAAAAATATTTTAACCAGGAGAGAGCGAAGTTAGTTCATTTTTGGTTACGTTAATGTATGAAAAGTTTAAATTTCCTAACCCTGGATGAGAATTTTTAACTTTAAAATTTTTTTCCATTTTAGCAAATCTTCCTGATGTATAAAACGATTTTATTTAAGAAAAACTTAAAATGTTTATATTATTATATGTACCACGAAATACCGAATGTGCCAAGAAAATAATTCAATTTCCGATCCCTGGAAGCAAAAATTGATTTTTTTTTTAAATTATTTCTTACCAATAGAAGTCTTCATAATGTATAAAGCGGATTTACTTAAGAAAAAATTTCAAATTTGTAACCAGTTTCGTTCTACAAAATATTGGAGTATCGATTTTGTTTTTCCAAAATAAAAAATTATTTTTAACAGGAAAAAACGACGTCAGTTGATTTTTTTTATACAATAAGCATAAAAAAAATTTCCTAACCCTGAATAGGAACTTTAAATTTTTAATTTTTTTTTTATCGATACAAATTTTCATTACACCAAAGACGGTGTAAACTTAAAATTTTTAAACATTTTAGTTATTATATGTACCACAAAATACCGAATGTGCAAAAAAAAAAATTATTTCCCATTCCTGGAAAAAAATTTTTTTTCTTAGTTTTAAAAAGACAATTGAGAAGTCCCAAAGCATGAAATAGGTTCAATTTTCAAATAAACAAAAAAATAATCGGTTTTTGGTGTTAATTTTGCGTCGAGAAATAGGTGTAAGCTTCCCAGCTCTGGAACCGTCCTTCCGATTTTTCATATACCACTCTAAGTTAGCTCACTTCCAATCGATCAGTTCAAGAATGAAGTCTCTAGCTCTTCTGAGGGCTTGGGAAAACCGATTTCACGTACAGACAGACGGACAGACGGACATCGCTCAATCGTCATCGTTATTCATATGGATCGTATATCATATGGATCTTTATGGGGTCGCATATTGATATCGAAGAAATTACACATGGAATGACAAACCTACATATACCCTTGCACATTTTTGTGAAGGGTATGAAAATGGAGGCAGAGATTTTTTATAGCAAATGTTACCTGGAGTTATTGGAGCAGTGGATGGAACTCACATTCAAATAATAAGGCCAAATAATGAACATTTATATATTAACCGAAAACTTAAACACAGTGTAAATGCTATGGCGGTAGGGTTTAACATATAAAAAATTTATATGACAAATTATTACATAACGTAACAATTCTTATTATATTATGAAATGGATTTAGGGCCATCAACGGACGTTTTGGAGGCTCTTGTCACAATTCTCACATTTGGGATTTGTCGGAAGAAAGACTATATTTGAAAAGAAAGTTTCAAGCTGGAGATGCTAGTACTAGAATTGTTGGTAAATATTTATGTAAAATCTACTATTAGCTTACAAAACAAGTCATTTAAATTTTGCAGGTGATTCTGGTTATCCCTTGGAACCATGGCTTTTGACGCCATTCAGAAATGCTGTTGAGGGTTCCCATAGAGCATTTTTTAAGGATCAGCATTCCAGAGGAAGATTAATTATATGCAGCGCAATTATGAATAAGAATTCCCCGGGAGTTTTTTCCCTTTTCCCTGTTCCCTTATTCTAAGTAAACTTTCTCCGGGAAATTTCTCCCTTCTCCCTTTTCCCATATTCCAAACAAACTTCGAAACTGGGAAATTTTTCCCGGGGAAAAAAGTAGCTATTACGATTGCCATAAAAAGAAGGAATATGATGAAAAATTTTGGGAATAATTCCGTCAAAAATTTGAAGAGGATTGTGCCAATAAATGTAAGTAATTTAAATTTGTCATTAAAAATTTTATAAATATCTCGAATTGATCATATCTTTAGGTCAAAAACAACAAATAAGAAACAGATAGAGATCCTTATTGACGCAATTCAGTCCCACCCAGATGTTGCCCGGGGATGGTTTAAAGGAAGCAAAGTGCTGGGTCACCACTTAAGAGTATCGCCGAATGGAAAAAGGTATGAATTATTAAGTGGCAATAAACTTTCCTTTCAGAGCAACAAATGATAAATTTATTTTTCAGGTTTGGTGCGACCAAAAGAAATATGTATGTACGCCATAAGGCGGCACAAAATTTAAAATTTTCTCGTGCAACTGGTGGAGGCCCAAACATGGAGCAGGATTTTTCTGCAAATGATGAAATTATTTACAACCTGATTTGTATGAAAGACTCTGTGGAGGGCGTTTCTAAGAAATTCGGGTTGTGCGCATCTGGTGTAGAAAAAACGCTTGAACTATTTTGGATTCCACACCCGATGATGAGCCTATAACATTAAAAACATTATTTTTTCTTTCTTTAACCTCTTTTTCCCCTTTAAACACTTTTACTTTTGAAATTTATAAAATTAAATTTGTAAATTTACAAATTTTTTTCTAAACATTAAATACAATAATTAAAACAGCTGACTTCGAATGTTTTGAATTCTCTCTCCCTTCTCAGACTGTTCAGAATTGGAGGATTTTATTTTTGGGAACAACTTATTCCCTGGGAATTCATTTCCATGGGAGTTTTAAGAATTGGGCTGATAGAGAACTTGCGGACTACTAAAGGCAAGATTTCGTTGCCTTTTGTCAGCGAGAGCACTGCATTACTCCCCACAAAAGGCAGCCCAAATTCTAAACGTATGTTGTGTACTACACAATATTTGTTTAATGTATAATATACAAAATGACAGTTTGGAAACAGAGGAAGATACATCTGTTTCTTTACCTTACAGCAATGCAGACAGTAATTTGAAGACAAATTTACTTAATATAGCAAAAAGTATTAGAAATTAAATTAAAAATAATGTGATAGGAAACTGAATAAAACAATTAAATCAAAACTAAAATATTTATTAAATAAAAATATTTATTTGAAACTTGAACAAAAACATTTTAATGCATTGGAGCTAATTAATAATTATATTTGTAGTTACATATGTACATATTAAAAACATAAAAAGAAAATGAATTCATAACAACAGTAGTATATTAAACAAGTAAAAGTGCTATATTCGGCTGTGCCGAATCTTATATACCCTTCACTAACGTACGTCTGCTTTCTAACTTATAAAATAGTTTCAGTTAGCAAAAAATACAAGTCCTCATAATGTGTAAGGCGGTTTTATTTAAGCAAAAGTACAAATTTTAAACATTTTGGTAACGTTCATGTTATCCAAAATTTTGCAGTATCCAACCCTGGAATCGAATTTTTTTAATTTTTAATACCAATTTTGTTTTGCCGAAATAAAAAATAATTTTAACTTGGAAAAAAACGACGTTAATTGATTTTTGGTTATGTATTGTATAAAAAAATTTTAAATTTCGGAACCCTGGATGGGAACTTTAAATTTAAAAATTTGTTTTCATCCACGCAATTCTTCATGATATCATAAACGGTTTTATTTAAGAAAAACTTAACATTTTTATACATTTTAGTTATTATATTTACCACAAAATACTGATATGCCCAAGATATATTTCAATTGCCGATCCCTGGAGGCAAGTCTTCATGATGTATAAAGTGGTTTTATTTAAGAAAAACTACAAATTTGTAACCATTTCTTTCACTTTTATGTACTACAATATACATCAGTTTTCGAGCCCTGAAATCGAAATTTGTTTTTTTTTTAATTTTTGATACCAATTCTGTTTTGCCAGGACAAAAAATAAGTTTAATCAGGAAAAATCGACGTTAGTTGATTTTTAGTTCTTTTAATGTACAAAAAATATTAAAATATCCTAACCCTGGATGGAAACTTTAAATTCTTAAATTTTTTTTCATCGATGCAAATCTTGATTACACTAAAAATTGTTTTATTTAAAAAAACTTTAAATTTTTAAACGTTTTAGCTATTATACGTACTACGAAATACCGAATGTGTCAAAAAAATATTAAATTTCCGATCCCTGGAATCGAAAATTTAATTTTTTTTTAATTATTTGTTACCAATGGAAGTCTTCATGATGTATAAAGCGGTTTTATTTAAGAAAAACTACAAATTTGTTCCTTTTTTGTTACTTTAATGTACCACAATATATTGCAGTACCGAACCCTGGAATCAAAATTTTGATTTTTTTTAATTTTTGATCCCAATTTTGTTTTACCGAAATAAAAAGTAATTTTAACCAGGAAAAACGACGTCAGTTGATTTTTTGTTAGTTTATTGTATAAAAAAATTTAAATTTCCTAACTCTGGATGGGAACTTTAAATTTAAAATTTTTTTTTTCATCAATGCAAATCTTCATTACACTTAAACGGTTTTATTTAAGAAAAACTTAAAATTCTTAAACATTTTAGTTATTATATGTACCACAAAATACCGAATGTACCAAAAACAAAAATTTTAATTTCCCATCCCTGGATTTTTTTTTTTTAGTTTTAAATGGACAATTGAGGAGTCTCAAAGCATGAAATAGGTTCAATTTTCAAATAAACAAAAAAATAGTCGGTTTTTGGTGTTAATTTTGCGTCGAGAAATAGGTGTAAGCTTCCCAGCTCTGGAACCGTCCTTCCGATTTTTCTGAATTTCAATACCACTCTAAGTTACTCACTTTCAATCGATCAGTCCAAGAATGAAGTCTCTAGCTCTTCTGGGGGCTTGGGAAAACCGATTTCACGTACAGACAGACGGACAGACGGACATCGCTCAATCGTCATCGCTATTCATAAGGATCCAGAATATATATACTTTATGGGGTCGCATATTGATATCGAAGATATTACACACGGAATGACAAACCTATGAATATAATTCATAATAATATTGAAAAGGAAATTAAATCTCAATACCAAAATAAATTTTCTTATTCTCTAATTCAGACATTTTTTTCTTCAATTCTAATTTTGCAATTTTACATTTAGTTGATTCCAGTTGGTTTCTCTTTAAAAGTTCTATCTTTCTCCTCCCGCGCGCTTTTTTCCAATTCATTTTTCTTAAAAAATTCAAACTTTTCGTTTTCCAATATGTATTTTTTCCAATAAGCATTTATTGGACGTTGAGATATTCACATTTATATCTTCTAATTCTGTTCATATTTGTTTTTGGTTTTCATCGCAGTTTTTTAAAAGTTGTATGGAATTTTCTTGATATTTTATTTGTGCACTTGTTTTTCTAAAAATGTCTGCTTATTGGGTAAACTACTACGGGTATATCGATGTGGAGTATTTAAAACTAGTTCACTGTTGTTTATATCTAAGTTATTGCAGGGTATTTGATTATATTCAGTTGCGTCATCATCTCTCATATTTGGAGTACTTATATTTATTTGTGCTCCATATCTAAACTTACCAGGCATACCTTCAATATAATCATTGATTGCCAGCAGTTCAGCAACTTTTTGTTCCAGCGGTGAGAGAGAATGGTAATTACTTGGTCCAGTATATCCTCCTGATATACTGTTTTTGTTCCGGCGGGACTTCACCTTTATGTGTTGCTTATACTCTGCCCACACCTTGGAGTGCACGTGTAAAAAGAATGTATTGTAATGTCATAAATTTATATATATGTATGTGCATACATATTTTCCACCTAGTGTGAAGGCCATAACTCCCTGGATTTGCTCTTGGCATTAGAAACATTTAGGTGTCCTTTCGCTAAATCCGGATGCAATGTCATGAATTCTACCAATATTTTACATTGCATTGGCTTGGTATATAAACTCTTTTTAGGCGTTTCCCTTTAAATAAGTTTAAAATCAAAGCTTTCAATAAACCATTTCAAAATGGCTTTCGAAATATCTCTATACGGAATAACATACTTGACATTTGCTTTCGTACTGCATGGTTGCAATTTTGAAAGGCATATTTTGGTTTCCGAAAGGGATCAACTAATTTCTATAATTTACGGGAACAAATTTCCGAAAATCGTAATACGTAATCCCATTTTTACGAATTCATTTGTTTTCCGATTCGAATCGGACTACATAATAAGACCCCAGACTGTTAAATTATACAATATTACGTTAAAGTTTGCTTCTTTAATATTTTAAAAACTGTTTTTTCACAATTTTATATTATGCAGGCTACCGCGAATTTGCGGTATTTGTGGTAAATAACTACTTTCATAGCCTTAACCATTTTTTACCAGTTTTGAAGATTTCGAAAAAAGTTCAAAATTTATTAATCTAAAATATGATTTTCTAACTTATTTATGTATAATTAGTTTTAACGTTTTGTAATTAATATTAAACCGCGAGTCCAATTCCAACAAATTTGGCTATCTTCGCAACAGTCTATGCGGAATTGGTTTAAATCTTTTTTCAACATTTCTAGGAATTTCCGCGATTTCTCAATTTGTTAAAGTATTCGGAAAAATAAACATACAAATGAGCAATAAAAGTATTGGACGTTTGTGTTGTTGAATCAGTTTTTCTATGAATAAATATATATATATATATATATATATATATATATATATATCGTTGAAAAGTTAATTGAATGCCTTTTCCGTCGATGTGTTGAAAATTTCTATGAGACAAAAAATGGCTGAGTTATGGTACCTCAAAATTTGCCTATTTTTTACGTTTTTTTTCAAAATGTTTCATTGTTATTTGGTTTTTTTTTTCTACGTTATAGTAAAAATCTGGAATATTTTATTTTTTTACCAAATAGTTTTTTTTTAAGCGTAATTTGAAAAAAAAACCGATGAAATATAAAGTTGTTATTAAGGATTTTGTGGAGCGACAATACATTCATTTTCATTGCTCACACATTATATTCGTCATATATTCAAAAAATTTAAATTAAAATGACGAAAGCAGCACACCGACGGAAAAAGTATTTAATTAACTTTTCAACGATATGCGATTTAATTAGATCGGACTTTTCGGTTGGACTCCACAAGGGTTTGAGTGGGAGCATACACCGAAAAACACAAAAGTACAGCGTTTTTCGTGTTCAGGAGGTCCCAATTAACTTATCTATTCATGTGGCGTTCTTGGTATTTTTTGGCTGTAAACCAGTGTATTTTTTTAGAGATGGGAAATTAAAATTTTTTTGTGGCACATTCGGTATTTTGTAGTACATGTAATAACTAAAGAGTTGAAAGATTTTAAGTTTTTCTCAAATAAGACCGCTTTATATATTATAAAGATTTGCATTGATGAAAGAATTTTAAAAATCAAAATACCGAATCCAGGGTTGGACAAGTGCAATATTTTATAGAACATGAAAGTGACCAAAATGGATACAAATTTTTAATTTTTCTTAAACAAAACTACTTTACACCTCATGGAGAGTTGCATTGATGATAAAACAAAAATTTAATTTCGTTGGGAAATCGAAAGTTTTTTTGGTTAAAAATTTTAAGTTTTTCTTAAATAAAACGTTTTCAATCCGCAACTGTTAAGCATTGTTAAAAAAATAAATAAAATTAAAGTTTCGCTTGCAGGGATGGGAAATTTAAATATTTTTGTACTTAAAAGTAACCAAAAAGACAACTAGGGTCGTATATTTTTGGATTCAAATAATATAAAAAATTTAAATTTCGATTTCAGGGTTGGATAACTGCAATGTTTTGTAGTTAATGGATGTGATCAAAACGGTTACATATTTTAAGTTTATTTTAAATCGGTAAAAAATAAAACAAACAAAAATCTCGATTTTAGTATTGGAAAATTGTATATTTTTTTATACATAAACGTAACCAAAAAGTCAACTGACGTAGTTTTTTTTTTGATAACGAGAACCATTTTATAACTTAGGAAGAACAAAATTAGTACGTAATAATACATATAAAGCCAGATATACGTTGGTGAAGGGTATGCAAGATTCGGCACAGCCGAATATAGCACTTTTACTTGTTTAATTTATTTTAGATTTTAGGGGTAAGAGACAATTCGGACTATAAAAGTCCTCTTATTTTATCAATTAGAATAAAACAATGCGTTGATTATTATTGTGACTATACTCGCCGAAAGATCATATGCGAATGGATTTTATACAATCAAATATTTTCTGTTTAGCTTTAAATTTTTGAACATATCATAAAAAGAATATATGTAAATATGCAAATTAATATGTAATAACAAAACACAGTTAATCCTTATAATCGTGATTCGACGGATTTACATTTAAGTACATTTATGTACATATAAATGCATCATATTGAAAAGCCGAAGACAAATTTAAGTAATTTATGTATGTAAATAGCAGAGAATAATAAAATTAACGTCGAATGCAAAATGTTGAAGTCGAAATAGAAACATATTTGCTGTAGTATATATATACATATATATATATATATATATATATATATATATATATACTATATATATATATATATATATATATATATATATATATATATGAGAGTAATATTATATATTGATATAGTAATATATTGGGAGTAATATCAAAAAATATACACTATAAAAAGACGCATGTAAAACAAATCACGAAATAAAATGTTAAAATCTTTATTTGGGCCGGCGGTAAGGGAAAAAACGAAGAAAACAAGCAGAAACCAACGTGTTGGATCGGTGGTCATCGAATATGTTTAAAAGTTGGTTTTATCAATTTTAACTTAAGCTGGATTCACCCATGGTTTCACTCTGAAGCGATTCACCCACTTCGCGCATTTGTTCTGCAACATCAAGGCTACCATATGAAATAATTTTGTAAACTATGTGTGTGAGTTTTACAATTGGGCAATATCATTATTTATTTAATTTTATTTATAACAATATTCACCAGTTATATATTTTTTAATACAAAACAAATGCTACGTATTTTATTATATACACAAACAATACGAAACAAGTGTGTTGTTATATATACAAAAGTATAAAACAAGTTCTGTATTTTGCTATACATATCTACATATAATATGCTGGGGCATCTCAGTTCTACTTCACTTAAGAAATTAAACTTTCTGGCAGCGCAGTTGCAATGTTTCGGAACGTGAATTAAAATTAAACCAATTCAGGTACCGAAACACGTTACTCTCTTTTGCTCTCTCTCACTCTCTAAAAGAAAAACGTCAAACTACATATAAAAAAAACTGTTTCAGAACGCGAAATTCGTTCTGGAACCATGGGTGAATCCAGCTTTAAGGTACAGAAGGCATGGTGGGAAAAATCATAAGCAAAAAACAAATGCAAACTTGTTTGAAGATCTTTACAGAAAATTATATTTTCATTTCAAAACATTGTTAATGATTGAGCTACAATATTTATGTGCGTGTGTAATTTTCTTTTGCTTTACATGATGAATGCAAGTAAGAAAATATAAAACAATTTAATATCGGGCGGGAAATGCTGGGTAAAGGTGTGTAAAAGATCTAGAAGACGTTTTAAAGGTTTACGACTTTTTTATTCGCTTTAGGGCAAATTTGGCGGGGAAAATGTCTAATGCCTGAAGAAGAATACACAAAAAGCATTATATATGCGACCGTAATTTTAAAAGCTCACTCGTTTGGATAAAAAACTAAAGTCGGAAGCAAAGACTCTATAATATAAATATGTGGCACGCCATAGGTATATTACTAAAATTCAAAAATTTTGTACTTCGAAATCCAATGACTTATTTATTCTCTTTCTCATGTTTTTTGCAATCACATTTTATGAGTAACTTAATATATTTTCTTACACTATGTGTTGTGTATATTTGTATATATGTACATACATACATAAGTATGGCTGTTATTTATTTATAAAGGTTCTTTCGTACTATTGCTGAGGCCGAAGAAAACTGGCTTTTTTTCCAAATGTACATAAATTTTTATTTTCTACCAAGTGTAGTCTGCAAATTTTTTCCATAGAAAATATTATAAAATGTTTCATATATTTTTCTAAAATGTTTTTCTCAATTAATATTGTAAGATAAAAAATATTTTACAGTATTTATCGGTTATATGCATTTCCGAAAATGCACAAGTTTTTGTGCATATAAGCGGGAAATGCAAATATAAAAACTCGTTTATATGCACATATGGTGCTTATAAAAAAACTCGTTTATAAGCATAAGCGGTGCATATATAAAAACTCTGATATTTGCATTAAAGGTGCATATAAACAAAAAGTAGACAAAAAGTTTTCTAAATTTTTGTACATATGTATGTATATGTAATAGTTTTTATTAACAAAAATACAAAAGAAAACAAAAAAACAATAAATTCAATGTCATAAAAAAATATTTTTGTACTTCTGGAGCTTGTACTACAAGTACCATTTCACTGAGATCAGTCAACTAAGTTGATAACATAAAATAAATAGAAATTCATTGCTTACTAGAATTGCTTCAGCAGTTCCAATATTTGCGAGGTGAAAATTCATTTTACAAGCATTGGAAACTTCAATTTGGAATTGCTGAGATATAATAAATACGTTGTCTAAAACTAATTTTTAAAAAAATCTGTTATTTTCATTTGCACATTTTTGCAGCAGCTCTCAAAAATAAATTGTTCAATTTTTTCCAATTCATCAGCACATCCGTTTCTGGCTTGAAGAAAGCGCCGTAAACCATTTAAATATTTAACTGCACTGCCAACAGAAGGGGTTGGCTCATACTCTTCGTCATCTTCATCATCCGCGTTAGCATCTTCTTCATCATCTTTTTCATCTCCGCTTGATTGGAGCTCAGAAACGATTTCCTCCTCATTAGGCGGTGCGTAACAAGGTAAATTTTCGTCCAGCCTTACAAAATTTTCAAATTCATCTCCAAGTTCTAAACCTGAATCAGCAGTTATGATTATTTCATCTTCTTGATCTTCTATTGCTGGCACCTCGTGAGATTCCGAAGCAAGCTTACACTGAAAAAATATGAAGTCATTTAAATTGGAAAAAATTATCTTTTAATATGAAAGTCACCTTTTTAAAGCAGTTATAAATGGTGCTAGGCGTTACCATCCAATATGCTCGCTTGGCTATGTATAATGCTGCTAGCAAATCAAGAGTTTTCCTAAAATCTTCAATTTTTTTGGCAGACTCCAAAAAGCAAATCTGCTTACGAATTATATTTTGTCGATAGTATGCTTTGAATGCATGAATGATCCCCTGGTCCAATGGTTGTAAAATTGAAGTGCTATTTGCTGGTAAATATTGAACGTCAACGTTTTTTAAACTTATCTGCTTGTGGGCTGTGGCATTATCAACGAATAGGATGACTTTTCTATTTTGCTGAATCATTTCTTCGTCAAAAGCTAGCATCACTTCAGCCCAAATATCCTATGTCATCCATGCCTTGCTTTGCGAAAAATATTTAATGGGTATTTTTTTATTTTTAAAACATCGAGGCTGCTTTGGTTTACCTATGGCAAACATTTTTTTATAGTCACCAGTTGCATTGCACAAAAGGAGTATAGTTATGCGCTCCTTTGGTGACTTCATACCAGAAATTTTAAAACTACCCCTATTGAGTGTTGATGAGGGTAATGCTTTGAAAAGTAGCCCCGTTTCATCGGCATTAAATATGTCGCTTGGCTTGTATCCAGCGGTCAAATTCGGGAGGATTTCTTGAAAATCGTCAGTTGCTTGTTTATTGGCAGATCCTGCCTCGCCATGAATCTTTTTCAAACTAATCCCTTCTCTCCGTTGCCATCGGTATAGCCAGCCAAAAGTGGGATCAACATTTTCATTTAGGGCAATGGCAAATTGCTTCGCTTTTTCCATTAGCATATTGGTTGACACTACAGCGCCAGACGACCTCATTTGATCAAACCATTTCGATAATGCCTTATCCAATTTTTTTGATTTTCCGACTCGATCTCTTTTTCGCGACATATTATTCCATGTTTTGCTGCTTTTAACAATATGATTTTTATTTCTTAGAATACGGTTTACTGTGTCGATTGAGCATCCATACTTTCTACAAATATCTTTTTTAGTAGAATCTTTAATTTCATTAATAATACAAAGCTTTTGCTTAATAGATAAGCATGTTCTTTTATTTTCACTCATTTTTAACTTCTTGTATTAATTTATTTAAAAAGTATGTAACAATTTTATTTATAAAGGAACACTCACTCCAACATTTTATCTAACAGCTGATTCAAAATAGTGATGGTATGTTTTGATAGATAGGGATGGTACTTCATGTTGAAACAGTTTTGGTACAATTTTTGCAAAATTGTGAGTGATACATATAGAAGATATTTTCCTATGTGATTTGTTCAAATTGTATTAAATTTGTTGTGCATATAAGCGAGAAATGCATATAACCGAAATGCTTATAGGCGAAATTTTTATATATGTGTTAAATTACGCCCTGAAATTGCACAAGCTTAGATGCATAAAAGCGAGAAATGCTTATAACCGACGTGCATATAAGCGATAAATACTGTATAATGAAAAATTGTTTTTGGTAAAAAATTCAGAACAAATAAGTTTCAATGGAAAAAATTCTTTGATTATAAAAAATTTCATAAGCTACATCTCTTCATAAAAAAATTGTAATAAAAATCTTTCAATAGAAAACATTTTATAATGAAAATATTTTTATAAAATATATACATACAGAAAGAAAATTTTTCATTACAACTCCTTTTCTACCAAATATTCTATATGGATAATTTTTATATCGAAAAGTTTGTGTATCAAAAAATTTTCCGTAGAAAAGTTTCAAAAAAAATTTTTTGTACATAGAATAGAAATGCTTAATCTTTTCATGATAACTTTACTGCGTGAGCATTCTTCATGGGATATCTATAAGTACATATCATCTAGTGCTCAGAAGGTTAAAAAACTAAACAATTTTTATGTAATATGTTTTATTGCCAATAAGGTAATTTGAATATATATATATATATATATATATATATATATATATGTATATATATATATACCATAGATATTGTTACAAAGATTAGAAATATACTTAAATAAAACGACAATGTGGCTATATGTACTTGGCAGCACTGCCAATTAATCTCTAGTTGTCAAAATGTTACAACCCTGGTCAATACAATATAGATAATATTCAAATTAACGGAAATAGAATACTCCAGAATATACAAGATCATTCGAGGCTGTGCCAATAATAAGTGTAAACAACAACAACGAAAAACCTAGCAACATAAATGCTATTCTTAATGATCTTGTATGCAAGTATTCGCTGCTAATAAAGCTAAACAGGTTCACAATTATACACAACCATATACACATAGCAGAAGAAGAAACAAAACCACACAACACACAGAACACTCATACATACAACCACAAATAGTTATTATAAGCTAAACAAACAAGTCAGCATTGTCATGTATGCAAACACACGTATATAGCTCCATGTCAAGTAAAATACAACCGCCATGCCCAGAATTTTCGCGAGGTTACCAGACGATGTCATTTTTGCTAGATAAAGGCGCTGCCAGATCTCAGCGAGAGTTGGTGTGATTTCAAATATAGACGTGTTAACATCGCTAAGTGTTGAGTAGTACAAATACTCGTGTAAATAAAGTAATAAATAAAGTGTTGCCGCATAATATATCTAAAATTAATTTGTCCGTGTTTTAATTAGATGCAATAAAACGTATCCTTGAATGATAAGTAATAAAACCGTTTTTACGAAAAGGTCTAAAAACGTAATAATATTTTACTTTGCGAATTTGAAAGTATTCCTCAAAAATTGCACATGTATATGGGTATTAACACCTCGGTGCGAGTCGATATTATTTGTTTCTACACAAATGAAGTACATATTCTTTACCCTACATTAATAGAAACAATTGTTAAGCTCATTTTCTTATTCACATATATATATTATTAAAGAATAATGCGTTTGAGGTCGTAAAGCAAAAATGCGCACAGTTGGACGAAAGAGATTCTAAGTAAATGGTTTTGGTTTAGGACGAAATGATCATAAGAAAAGAGTTAAGGTATAATCAGACTTTGATTTAATAGATGGATTCGAAACAACAGGTTTTTTAGGAACTAAAGTATTGGTACTCATGCGTGTGTTTTTATGGTATGGAAAAGCATTATTTTCTAATTGGAGTATAATTTGAAAAAATTTGCGTGAGATTCGCAACTCAAGTTTTTATCAGAACTGTTACAGCTGCTATTGAAACAATATGCAGAAGTGGCCCTTTCAACAGCTTAGTTTGTGGTAAAAATTGGTTCCCTTTATGGCGATAACTGCAACAGATCTGCAGTTCAAGTTAACAATGAACCTCATAAATTTATAAAAAACTTTATGGAATATCTGGATAACGTGGAGTTCGTTGACCAGAAATAGCGCGTTTTCTTTTTAAATGGTATGAAGCTTATTAATACGTTCAGTATGTTGTATTTAAGATTATTCCAAAATTGGAACGCGAAGAATGCTGTAATGAGCTTAAGAATTTGGAAGAAATTTTAACCGCGCTAATTGAGCTTTTGTATTCTTTAAGAATCATCAGTCTCTGACAGATTTTGGGAATTTAGCTGCTCCATCGGACAAACTAATGGATGCAAGTAAGAAACATATTTTAATATTTCACAAAATCTTTAAAACTCAACCGTAACGAAATGGTATAAACTTTATTTTATTATTGACTTGTGCACACGCTCAATCCCAGATTGTTTCTACTATAAACAGCAATTATTGGACTTTTTTTATTGGTCCTCTTTCTAATGCACCACTAAAAAAAATCATTCAATAACAGCTCCGCCGTCTATAAAGAATTTTGACGCTAATTTTGTAATTTACTAATGCCAAACGAATCACCTACGCCAACAAAATAAAATTTTTTGATACTTAATTTTTCAATAAATAATGTATATATATATATATATATATATATATATATATATTTATATATATATATATATATATATATATATATATATACACTTATATATACATATATATATATATATATATATATATATATATAATTGGGGCAACTCTTAATGAACATTTGTCAAATTTGAAGGAAGTTTTCAGAAGGTTAAGGGCTGCAAATCTGCGAATCAACCCTGACAAATGTGATTTTTTCAAACGCGAAACGAAATATCTTGGCCATATTGTAAGCGGTGAGGGGATCAAAACAGACCCCAAGAAAGTAGCCGCCATAAAGGAGATACCGCCACCGACGAATGTAAAAGAATTATGCAGTTTTCTAGGAGTAGCGTCCTGGTATAAAAGATTTGTCCCGGACTTTGCAACAATATCATAACCACTCACACAGCTAACTGAAAAAGGCAAGCATCGGTGCTGGGGTAATGCGCAACAAGGAGCATTCACATTTCTTAAACAGAAATTAACGGAGGCACTCGTGTTGGCCTGTCCTGATTTCAATGAAACGTTTACCCTACAAACCGACGCCAGTGACTACGGATTGGGGGTAGTATTGACCCAAAAGCTGGAAGGGTCGGAACGAGTAACAGCCTACGCCAGCCGTCGTCTAAACAAGGCTGAACAGAATTATTCCACAACAGAAAAGGAATGCCTGGCCATTGTTTGGGGACTACGGAAAATGAGAGCGTACTTAGAGGGTTATGCTTTTATCATCATGACGGATCACCTATCACTGAAGTGGCTGAACTCTATTGAGAGCCCAGCCGGACGCTTAGCGAGGTGGGCGCTCGAACTGCAACAGTATAACTACACAATCAAATATAGAAAGGGCAAGCAGAACACGGTGGCCAACGCCTTATCACGACAACCCCGAGAAACATTGCACGTTGCAAGCACCCAGCGAACTCCCATAACATGCCCATGGCTAAGTAAAAGGACAAAAGAAGTAAGTAAACAACCAGAGAAATTTCCAGATTATAGTATTGTGAATGGTCAACTATATCGACATTTCCCACGTGGTCTAGATGACCACTAATCAAATCCTTGGAAATTGTGTGTTGCCACCCCATTGAGACGCCGCATATTAGAGGAGAATCACGATCACGCAACCGCCGGACATCTTGGTATACGCAAGACTTGAAACCGAATTGCCCTACGTTATTATTGGCCGGGGATGTTCCGAAACATTAGCCAGTATGTAAGAAAATGTGAATCCTGTCAACGACATAAGGTCATGCAGCAACGACCCGCAGGAGAAATGCTCACACACGTCCCAGGGGAACCCTGGACAACCGTATGCGCAGACTTTGTAGGTCCCCTTCCACGTTCTAAGCATGGATGTACGATGCTTCTCGTATTTTTCGACAAATTCACAAAATGGAATGAGCTAATACCGTTAAGAAAAGCCACCTCCGAGGGCTTAATAAAGGCATTTCGGGAACGTATTGTCGCCAGGTATGTGGTCCCTAAAGTACTGATTACAGATAATGGCATACAGTTCACATCACGATTAGTCAAAAAATATCTAATAGAAGTAGGAGTGCACCAACAGTCTACCGCTCCGTATACACCCAGAGAAAATCCCACCGAGAGAGCCAATTGTACAATAAAAACTATAATCGCTCAATTTACAGAACAGCAACATAATAAATGGGACGAAAACCTCCCAGAAATCATGCTCGCGATAAATACTAGTATATCGGAGACAACTGGATACTCACCGGAATTCCTTACGCAAGGACGGGAGCCACGACTACCTAAATCCCTCTACGATGAGGTAACTATTGGTACGGGCACCGAAAACCGGCCACCAAATCTTCACGCTGATGATGATGAGATGACATCCCTCCAGAGGTCAGAGCTAACGTGGAACAGGCCCTACAAAGACGCAGACCGAACCAGGGCTTGAAGTTCCTAAACGAAGTGGGCGGAGTACGCTACCAAGTCCTCATCAGACGAAATGGGCAATACGAAGTCCACCGATTGCCGGAATGAAGCCCGGACGCGCCGAGACACACCTTAGTTATTATTGATTTATTTTCTGTTTATTTTTTTGGAAGTATCGGGTATTGCATACCTCATAATATTTTTTTATGAATTCTTTTATTTTTGAACTCTAATGGAATAAAATTAGTTTTATTATTTAGTTTTATTATGTTCTTATTTTCTTGTTTTATTCTTAGGATATTTCGTAATATTTATTGTTTTGATCACCCGAAAAGTCAGAAGTCAGAGTTCGTTTTTGGCGCACATGAATCCTGTAAGTTAGTTATTTCTTTGCCATTGCTTCACCTTATGTATTATTGCCATTTTGAAATAAGCAATTTTGTTATTATACTTTAAACCAACCTGGAACATTAAATTACTAATGTTGAATTTACTTTTATGGATAAATAATACTTTATATTATAGAAATTTAGAATTAAATTTAAAAGATTAACGGCCGTTATACGGCGCCATCTGACACCAAATCAGGGCAACATAGATCAGAGATTATTTAATGATACAACACTGCTGTCCTCAACAGCTGGTGGATTATTTATGTATGTGTAAACAAACACCATGAGGCTGTAGATTCGTAAGTCCAACGACGACACTACATGCACAAGGGGATAATATAAGGGAGTTGATTTACAAGTAGAAGATCAGTGAGTCGCCGGCCAGCAACTTGGTAAGACGTGTAGAGTTAACTTAGAATATTATTCAATTTAACTCAACTAGTCAACCGAAGTAAGAGAGGTCGCTTCTAATTGGGTGAGATAGAATTTTATTCACCACCCCAGTAGAAGAAATTCCCTCTGCCGTGAGTCGAGGGGAGAATTGTATTCTCCCGTCTAAAGAGCGTCTGCCAAATTCCCATAAGCATAAATATAGCGTGGTGTCAGGCGAGAGCATTTATTTAGAGAGACCACTCGTGTTGCGTACGGATGTTTAACGGAAGCAGGTTGTCGGTGACTTGGTGTCAGAGTCTAGTTATAAATGAGATATACAGCTAAGTTAAGAGAACGTTGAATTTAAAAATTAAAGGTGGTTCTACTCTTTCATCAGAAGAAATATAAATATTTTTAACGGACCCTGGCGGCCGCGAGCTTGCCCCAGCATAGAGCTAGAATGTGTCGTTTCAATGGCGCCCGAGCAGGTACAATGAAATGAAAGAGAGTTCACCATGATCGAGGGTTTGGTTTCTTAAAGTTTTCTACTGTAAGGAGAGCGGGTTATTACGATTTAATAATTCAACCTAAAGACTAATGACAAATTGAAAAAAATAACTGTGCTGTAAACAATGAAATAATTGAGTGATCACATGACCATACAAAAAGAACAGTGAGGTAATAATCCAGAGTGAAGAAGATTTTTCGCACAAAGGTGCAAGAAAAAAATATATATATTTCAAATACATACCATCAACAAGTTTGCATGAAGATGAATAATAACACAAAAATAATACAGTAATTTCCGCTGAATTGATTTTCTAAAAATGCACAGGTTTTGTTGCAATTAACCGGGCATATCATTAAACCGATACTCTTTTAATTGATTCACTGACTCAATTAAAAGAACTCCGCATAATTGCGCAGTGGGATCAATAAAGCAGTAAAATATTTATATACTTACATATATGTATAATAAATAAAACGTTTTGTTTTGCATTGTTTTTGTTCAAATATTTTAATTCATTTATAAAGAACAAAACAAATGTATTTACACTAAATATGTGAAAGCACTTAAAAACAGAAAACAAAATAAGTAAATAAAAATAACTAAAATTTAATTCATTGCATTAAAAAAGAGATCAATATGTTTACTGACTAGAATATACATAATAATATATGTATGTATTGATGTAAATTTAAATACGTTTGTATTTATTTCAAAACATGACTAAATAGGTTTAAAAAAGTCGGTCATTGCAGTCTGAATTTGTGGCTTAAAACAGCTTTCAACTATATTCTTTTCCATGCTATCAAGTTCGTGTGAAAATAGATTGTTTGGTAAAAAAAATCCCGAAGGATGTTAAGAGAGTTCAATACTTCTTTACTTGAGGGAGGATTGTTAGTAACTTCTTCATTTTCATCTTCGGAAGAGTCTGATGTCAAAAATTTGTCAATTTCATTTATAATCTCCTGATCGGTAAGTTGTCCACAGCAAGGCAAGTTATCGTCACAGGATACGTAATGTTCAAATTCGCGTTGCTGTACAACATCAGTAAATAGTTCTACTACATCGTCGTCTAAATCTGCATGCTCAGTGATGGAAAGGAACTTAGCCTGAAATTTGTATGGGTAAATAGTAATTAAATACACATAGGTATATGTAAACGTATATAATTCAGATGCCAAATTACCTTTTTGAAACAGTTTGTAATAGAAATCGGTTTAACCAGCCACCAGGAGTTTTTTATGATATGCATGGCATTGAAAATGTTAAAGTTTTTTTGAAAATCACCAATTGTTTTTCCGCTTTCTATTGCAGCAATATGTTTTCGTACAAGGTTTTGTCGGTAGTAGGATTTAAAACAGTGAATAATACCCTGATCTAGCGGTTGCGCTATTGATGTTGTGTTGGCTGGTAAAAATTGCAAGTTAATGTTTGTTAAAACAACTGATATCTTGTGAGAAGACGCATTATCCACGAATAATATTATTTTGCGCTCTTGTTTTTCCATTTCAGCATCAAGGGAAACCAAAATTTCACGCCATACATCTTGAGTCATCCAGGCTTTGTTTTGTGAATAATACTTAAGAGGCAAAATTTTGTTTTTGAAACATCGCGGATTTTTGGATTTGTCAATAACAATTACTTTTGTATAGTTGCCAGTAGCGTTGCAAATAAAGAGCAATGTCAAACGTTCTTTTGAACTTTTAAGGCCTCGAGTTTGATCTCCTTTTTTGCTTAATGTTGATTTTGGCAAGGCTCGGAAAAATAAACCGCTTTCATCGGCATTAAATATTTGTGATGGTTCATATTTGTTAAGCAAATCAGGTAAAACTGTGTCAAAAAAAACATTTGCGGCACCGATATCAGCAGATGCACCTTCTCCATGAACTTTTTTCAACACTATGCCTTCTCTTTTCTGCCAACGATGAAGCCAACCAGAAGTGGGATTGAAATCTATTTTCATCTCCACAGCAAATTTGCTTGCTTTTTCCAATATCATATTTCGTGAAATCATAGCACCAGATTCCCGCATTTGGTTAAACCATAATAAAAGTGCTCTTTCTACATTTGCGCATGCGCCAGTTCTGCCTCTTTTGATAGACAATTTAGTAGTCTTTGACTTCTCTACAATCGAATCTTTATTGTTTAAAATTCTGTTTATGGTGGCTTTTGAACACTTATATTTTGCACACAGTTCATTTCTTCTAGCTGTTTTTGCATCGGCAATAACACTTAATTTTTTTTTTAGATTTAAACTTGTGTGTTTTCTGGAACTCATTTCTCACTCTGATAAGATACTAAGTCACTGGCGTTTTTTTTAACTTTGTATAAAATAAACAAAACATATGATTTCAAGGGCTGCCACATAATTTTGTAAATATATGCCATCACGAAAACCAAAAGTCGACTATTTGACTTTGCAACAAAAAAAGAATTTTTAAATGTCAATTAAGCGGCATGTTTGTATGCTATTTACAAAAATAGTTTTTATTTTATGATTCAATTAAGCGGGTAATGCAATAAAGCGGAACTCATTTAAACGGGAATTTTTCTATAAAACTTATATTGAATATTTTCAGTGTAATTTTTTTGGATCAAATAAGCGGGCAAATCAATTAAGCGGGAATCAATTAAGCGGAAACTACTGTACATACAGAATTTGCAACTGTAAAATAAAAAAAGGAACGATATACATAAACATAAAATATTGCTGAATCTTTTTTTTAATCCCCCAGAAAATAGTCTATTATATGACAAGCAGTGAACTCATTTCAAATTCTGTAAATTCTTTTGATAATTAAGATATTATATCAATACATATAATGAAAACCATCTCTACGATTATAAGAAAAAAAAAAAAAAAAAAAACAAGGACAGTTTATTAATATATCAAGACACTCTTGAACACTAGGTAGTGATACGAACCAGAATATTAGAAAAGTACTGAAAACTTGTGAATATTCCGATCAACAAGATTTTACTGAAATATCTACTGTAATGATGTTGAAAACATCATGGGCATATTCTCTTAAACGGGATGAACTTTTGCAATATCTGACTGAATTTCAATTAGATGTCACGGGTAATGTGGATGAACTCGGACGACGATGGGCGAAATTCCTTAGTACGGAACAGAGTCCAGAACATTTGGAACGTTTAATAGAAATACAAACACAACATGAACCCAGTCCACCACCACTCAAGCAACTGAAGCCTCCAGCAAACAAACAACCGCCCAGATCTCCAGCTAAGGAAGAACCAAGTGTCAGTTTTGGGCACGACCATCATGAACGTCCTAAAACTCCGGATATGAAATGTAGGACACAAATTATCGATCAGGTAAGAAAGTGGGGATTACGGTACGATGGCACACATGATCCACTGGAAATAATTGAACGCATTGAGGAGATATCACAAAGGTACGGAATTGCACTGGACCAACTCCTAAAAATTATGCCAGAGCTTTTGTCTGCGCGTGCGTTGGCCTGGTATCGAAATAATAATGAATCCTGGACTACCTGGAGTAGTTTCAAAACAGATTTCTGCAGATCTTTCCTCCCCACACATTACTACGAGAGACTTGATGATGAAATCCATAAACGCAAACAAGGCACCAGAGAGCCTTTTAAAGATTATATGCTTGCGCTACAAAATCTTATGAGACATTCGAACCTTAATAAAGAGCAACAGCTAGAAAGAATCTTCAGGAACTCTCATCCAGATTACCAATGGTATATCCGTCGAAAAGACTTCATATCCATCCAAGAACTCATGGCTCTGGCAGAAGACCTAGAACATATTAAAAATACGCGCAATGACCAAGTAGACCCTGTCTCGTTGACTATAAGTCTGTAAGTTCGTCGTCGCCGTGCTGCGATTCCTGCGGGACCCTCCAGTACGGTTAGTGCGTAAGAGCGAAGGAAGAACGTCTAACTTCGGCGGGCTGAGGCTGATGCAGAATCTTATTCGCTCAGTGGCAGCAAGTCAGCGTTTAGACTGTGGGCAGCGACCGTGAGTCGAGGGCAGAATTTTATTCTCCCGCATAAAGAGCGTCGTGTTGCGTACGGGTGTTTAACGGAAGCGTGTTGTCGGTGACTTGGTGTCAGAGTCTAGTTATAAATGAGATATACAGCTAGGTTAAGAGAACTGCGAATAAATACATTATTAAAGAGAAAATTAAAGGTGGTTCTACTCTTGCATCAGAAGAAATATAAATATTTGTAACAGACCCTGGCGGCCGCGAGCCTGCCTCAGCATAGAGCTAGAATGTGTCTTTACAATATATATATATATATATATATATATATATATGTATATACATATATGTATATATATATATATATATATATATATATATGTATACACATATATATATATATATATATATATATATATATATATGTATATACATATATGTATATATATATATATATATATATATATATATATATATATGTATATATATATATATATATATATATATTTATATATATATATGTATATGTATATATATATATATATATATATATATATATATATATTTGTTATAAAAATGTTCGTTATAATTTGTTAATGTTGAAAAAATATTTTATGTGTTATTGAATTTGAAAAACAAATATTGTGAATAGTTTTTTATGTCATGTTTCGAAACTATTTGTCTATAAAATTTTAATAATTCTTATTTCCTGAAGATCTTAACAAGCTGTTAACGAAATATCGAATAAAAATTAGACCAAATATAATTTCATAAAAAACGACTATAAGCTTGATTAATATTATAATAAACTGATAAGGTCAATAAAGATAAATCAACAATTATTAAGAAGAGCACGTCAACATGGAATATCGTATATTGAAGAAAAATTTTCAAACTAGGAGATCCATTAATCAGGTGAAATCACTCAGGAACAAAATTGTACAGGCAAGATCATCAATAACTTTTTTGATAAGATGCAGGAATGTTGGAATCACCCCAAACTTTATCATGAACTCTACGAAGAATATCTTGAACGTTTTTAATAAGGATAGCTTGCCAAGGATTCAAAAAACAATAGAAGAATACACTCAAGATTTACACAATAAAATGTTAAAGTTAGCGATAAAAATAAAACATGATATGTTGAAACATTTTCAAAAAGAG
Source organism: Linnaemya vulpina (assembly GCA_963675445.1). NCBI lineage: Eukaryota > Metazoa > Arthropoda > Insecta > Diptera > Tachinidae > Linnaemya > Linnaemya vulpina. The sequence goes on from OY776277.1 coordinate 52,431,141, forward strand.
AGGGAAAGAATTTTAAAGAAATTGGATATATATTTTTCACTGGAGGAAATGGTTGAATTTTTATACTCTGAGGAACATATAGCTGTTTTACAAAAGAAAAAGGTAAATATTACACATATTAAAATTCAATTAACAAATAGAGATAAGTTTGTATTAGATAAAGCTAAGAAAGCTACTAATTTCTTAAAGGAAAATAAAGATATACTTATTGTAAATGCGAATAAGGGTAATGTAACTGTAGCCATTAGTAAACAGGATTATGATTTAAGAATGAATAGTATTGTAGGAGATATTACAAATTATAATTTAATTAATAGAGATCCAACAACCAAATACCAAAAAATCAATAATGGTATAGTTGAAGAATTATTTAAGAAAGATATTATAACATCAAATGATAAGAATAGTCTAAAAACAAATGCTGTAGTTGCTCCTCGTATATATGGATGACTAAAAATTCATAAAGAAATTTTTCCATTAAGACCTATATGTTCTTTTATTAATTCACCTTCATATGAACTATGCAGATATATTACAAATATTTTAAAAAATATCACTAAGGATTCTAAATATATTATCAAAAATTCAATAGAATTTGTGAATAAAATTAGGAGCCAACATATATCTGATAATGAAAGCTTGATTTCTTTTGATGTAGTTTCCCTATTCCCAAGTGTACCTATTGATTTTGCAATTAATACAATTGAAAACAAATGGGAAATGATAACAAGGTATACAAGGATTGACAAACATTTATTTTTCCGTATTTTAAAATTTTGTATAGAAGATAATAGGTATTTTCAATATAATAGCAATATATATATGCAACAAAGGGGTCTTCCTATGGAATCACCAGCATCTCCAATAATGGCAGATATAGTAATGGAGGAATTATTAGACAAATCAATTCAAAAACTTAATATAAAACTTAAAATAGTGACAAAATATAGATGATTTATTTTGCATTATTCATACATCGGAGATAGATAATATGTTATCAGCATTGAATAATTTTAATTCGAACATTAAATTTACTGCTGAAAATTAAAAGGACTTGAGACTTCCTTATTTAGATATTTTAGTTATTAGAAGAGGTAATCAATTAATAATAGATTGGTTCCAGAAAAATCTTATAGAAAGGGTTCTAAATATAAGTGCCAAACAATTTCACTATAGCAATAAAAAGAAGGTTATAAATATATTATAAAATAACAATTTTCCTAATCACATTATAAATAAGTTAATATCACAATATAGAAATAGAAGAACAGAAAATACTAATCTTAATACAGAACAAAAATAATTTAAATCTTTAACATACATACCAGGAATATCAGAAAGGTTGACAAAATCTAAAGTTCACGATACAGGTAAATAGCTCATAGAATGCACAATACATTAAACAGACTATTTAGTAAAAATAAAGATAAAATTTAAAAATGGGATAGATCAAATTTAGTATATAAAATACCATGCAAGGGTAATGATATAGAAAATTCTAATAAAGTGTACATAGGTACGACGAAGAATAAATTAAAGACTAGGATAGCAGGTCACAAATCAGATCAAAAATATAGGGATATAAGTTCACAAAAAACAGCTTTATCTTCCCATTGTTCTAAATCATATCATTTTCCAGATTTTGAAAATGTTTCAATATTAAATACAGAAAA